>CM077163.1:229106768-229388222 GCA_039583875.1 Platanthera guangdongensis
AACAGATCTTCGTATTGGGGTTAGACCAGTCAGAATAGTGGATTCAAGGATACAGAAGCTCAGAAATAGAGAGATTCGCATGGTCAAAGTCCTTTGAATGAACTGTGGCAAACCAGAGTATACTTGGGAGCGAGAGGATGAGCTTCAGAGCAATGCAGACTACTCTTTTCTCTTCGATACAGGTATGACTACAATTTTCGAGGACGAAAATCTTTGTTAGGAGGGGAGATTTGTAACATCCGTAAATTGACATGCGTTTTTATTTAAAATTGTAGGGGAAGGTCGCGACGAATTTTTGATCGAGGCGGCGCGTTGACAAGGTATAATGTCACTTTTCCTTTTGATAGCGATCATTAGCTCGTTAAGTGCATAAATTTTAGTGCGTGACGTTTTTCGTTTTAGTGACGCGCGGTGTGAAAGTGAATCAATCTTCAAAGTATTAGTGTTGGGTGCCAATAGTATTTCCCCCCCCCCCTCTTCTCATGCAGTTACCAAAACCGCAAGAATTATTTAAAACCCGCAACCCTCATCTCTCGGGAAGAAACCGCAGCCGTCTCCCGAAATCAGTCGCTCGCCCGTCCGTCTCCCGCAGCGCGCAGAGCCGCGCCTCCCGCAAGCCTCTCCGGCGTCCGATTCCTCTCCGGAAACCATCTCCGACCACTCCTCCCTCCTCTACGAGCACCGGTAGACTTTCCTTTTCCTCCCTTGGCCGTGAAAGTGCCGGATCCAACCCTAACCGGTGGAAGTGAACGTTTTGGCTTCGGTGAGTTCGATTCCTTCCTTTTTCTCGCTTTCTACTTGGTTTTCCTTTGATTTGGAAACAAATCTAACCTAGGTTTTCGTTTTGGTTGCCCTATCCTAGGTTTTGGGTGTTCGTAATTCCCACGAATTTTGTGTGGAACGCGTTGGGAGCCTCAATCGCTACTAAAAGGTAAAATTGAAGTTTAACTCGTGAATGTTGTAACCCTAGCTATATATATATTTTTATGGGTTTATCGTAGAGGGGAAAATTCTAAAATTAGGGTTACGGAAAATTTCAGGAATTTGGCGGGGTCGGGGCAACTTCTGAAGGTCTCCAACAGCCGGATTTACTTTTGGAAAAGAATATGTCGCCGCGCCGAGTATACGAGCGTCGCAGCACCACTGTAAGGAAATACGAATTTCTTTTAGATAGACATATCAAATAATTTCCTTTTATACGCATGAGTAGGTTTCGTACAACATCATAATCATGCATAGAAAAGTGTGGCAGTAGGAAAATAATCGCGGAGACACGTATGAGAACGCCTTCTTCCATAACCACGTTAGAAAAATCGTGAACAGTTAGTAAGTACGAAACTTCACACGTGTACGTAAGTTTGGAGATTGTCCAATTAAGAATGCGAAGATCCTTTCAAGTCGACCACGAGACAGTCAAGGGTCGCTCAGTAGTACACCAGAAAAGATATCCCATGCAGAGTAGCGTCAGACCAAAAAGGTCAGTAGCACACCAGTCTTTTCGTGCTTGGTAGAGGCGCACTACCATCCTTATAGGGCATATGGTATCCTATGAGTTACAGTCTTGGGAGTTGACTCCCCTTTGAGACAGTTAGCAGATTCGAGACCGTGTCCGCGTGGCACTAGAACAATTGAGTTCGTCAGATGGTCTCGGGTCGTCAGTTTCAGATTTTGCGCGTTAGGAGCTACTCTGCCTAGAGCCTTCCCAGTAAACGTGTAGGCTAGAAGCCACCTAGAACTCAAGTATAGACTTGACGTGAGACAGTACACTAGTTAGTGAACGTCAGGACTGGGGTAAATGAACGGAAAGTCATGAGTTTAGAATTATAGTGTTCACCAGTAAGGATAGGAAAAGCATGCATATCATATATCATGAAAGGTTTTCAGTGCACGAGACTAGTTTTAAAGACATGCATGCATTCATATGTAAATCTATTTTAGTGTCACTAAGGGGAATTGTTTTTCTTTACTCTGACCCTTCGTGGGCAATGTTTTTCAGGTGACCCAGGTGGGAAACTTCGTCTAGGATGAGCGTCATGGTGGTGTCCGAGTGTAGTACTTTTATTATTTTTCAGTTTACTCCATTTTCAGCATGTACTTGTATTTGTGGACAGTGTAACTCATTAATATTTTATGTATCTTGTGTCAGACTTATTTGATAGTTCAGATTTTCAGTTAATGCAGTTTCATTTTTTTAGTGGCTCTGTGAATCCAGACATCAGGTATGTGGTTAACCTTAGTTTAATTTTTACTCCCGCTGTAAGTATTAAATCTGTTTAGTTTGTACTTTTATTACCTGCTGCTACTAGTTTTAATACTGCTTCCTAGTTTTCTTTATATCGCTGACCCGGCCGGACGGCTGATTTCTGTAATACTGGGAAGGGGTGTTACAGGGTGATCAAGATATTTCCCGTAGTGAATGTTTTAAAAATCTTGGATCGATAGTTCAAAAAGACGGAGGTATTGATAAAGATGTGACACACAAAATACAAGCAGGTTGGTTGAAGTGGAGAGGCGCATCAAGGATCTTGTGTGATCGTAAAGTACCATTAAAACTTAAGGGCAAGTTCTACCGTACTGCGATAGACCAGTGATGCTCTATGGCTCTGAGTGTTGGACAGTGAATTGTGTACATGAGCAAAAAATGGGAGTTCTAGAGATAAGAAGCATAGGTGGATGTGTGGACACACGAGACTGGACAGAATTGGGAATGAATGTATCATGGATAAGACAAGAGTAACACCAATTGCAGAGAAGATGCAAGAAGCTGACTAAGATGGTTTGGACACGTGCAAAGGAGACTATTAGAGGCACCTGTTAGGCGTTGTGAGAGTCTAATCACTAGGCACGTTAAACAAGGGAGGTGTAGACCAATAAAGACTTGAAATGACACTATAAGAAAAGACATGATGTACTTATGCTTTAGTGAGATTATGACAAAAGATGTGGCACAATGACGACAAAAGATCCATACAGCTGACCCCACTGTAGTGGGATAAAGGCTTGAGTGTTGTTGTTTATGGTGTAATGGAGAGGAACATCATGTTAATCTCGACCATCAGATTTTTGTTCAAATTAAATATTTTTTAAATAAAATAAATTAATTATTTACTTAAAGAAAGTTTAAATAAAAATATCAAACTACTCATTTAACAAATATGGTGAAATTTAAATCTGAGATAGTTTTCCACAAGTACTATTTACCAACTGCAATAAATAAATTTTATAAAAAAATGTAATAAATTTCTAAATGTATGTACGAGTGAAATTGCACAAGATGCGTACAAGATGTGTGTAGTATTAATATTATTGTCGTTTTCTCACATTGTCTATAAGTGATGCGGGATATCAAGTATATTGTAACGGCCGCACAGATCATAATCCAACATCCGTCATTTCAAAGCCAAACTGACATACGAAACCTCGCTCTAGATACCTCATTATGTTTTTTTTCCTCTAAATATCTCGCTAAGTTTCTATCTCTGAAATTTCTTTATCTAGAAACTCACTAAGATGTTGTGGTGGTGGAATCCTGTTTGATTTTGCAGACGGGGTGCAGAAATTAGAGAAAGGGAGGGGGAAGAAAGAAGGAATAAAAGAAAAAAAATTCAACCGCTTGGGTTCACTTAATAGATCTTACTTCAAAGATACTCAATATTAGGTCTTAAATAGGCTTATATAGTGCCTTGTAACTTGAAAGGGCAAATGGTAAATGATGCAAGTTAAAATTAGATTTTTGAGAAAATATGATATTCTTAGGCGTTCTATTTTAAACTGATGTAGGACGAGCGGCCAAAATTGAGTTTTACACGCGAAATCAAACTCGTCGTTAAAAACTTTAAGAAATTTGTTAATTTTATCTGATGTGAGCTCTCACGTATTTTACTCATCGAATTTTCCACAAGACTAATACATCGACAAGGAATCCAGAAATAAATAATTTATGAATACAACAACAATACTCAAGCCATTATCTCAATATAGTGGAGTCGGTTAAATGAATCCGTTGTCGCCATTGTGCCCTATCATTAGTCATAATCTCACTAATGCCTAAGTACACCCTGTCTTTTTATAGTTTCTTTCCAAGTCTTTATTGGTCTACCCTCTACCGTTTAACATGCCTAGTGACTATACTCTCACAACGCCTAAGAGGTGCCTCTAATGGTCTCTTTTGTACGTGTCCAAACCATCCTAATCGAGCTTCTCGCATCTTCTAGGCAATTGGTGTCACTCTTGTCTTATCCTTGATACATTCATTCCTAAATTTATCCAGTTTCGTGTGTCCATTCCTAATACATAATTTATGAATAACAGTAATAGAATAGCGTGAACGCAAAGCAAACTCAAAGTTACTTAAATGGATGAAATAAATTTAAACTAATAAAATAGAGCAAGGATGTAACATCCATAATTTTATTACGAAAACAACAACAATAACACTCAAGCTTTTATCCCACTATAGTGGGGTCGGCTATATGGATCCTTTGTCGCCAATGTGCCATATCTTGTCATAATCTCATTAATGCCTAAGTACACCATGTCTTTCCTTATAGTTTCATTCCAAGTCTTTATTGGTCTAGCACTCCCTCATTTAACCATGATTTTATTACAAAAATTTAATTTAAATTGCAGTGCCCGATTGTGAGCGAAATTGATCGAGGTAGTTCCTTGTCAAGGTACAAACTTCTTTTTTTAATTATTGGTCGCATGTTAGATAAATAAATTTCAATTACTAGAATACATTAGACGCATTTTAGTATTTGCGCGTTGGCATAGCGTGTAAATTCTTAGTGTTGGGGGTGAGATGGCAATCTTGTAATAAATTAGAAATGCTTAATTCACTAAATTAAAATCAATAGCCGATTTTCCTTTTCTTCCCATCGATTTACATAATAACCGCACAAGCACCCCTTACCTCTCCATTAAATCCCCCACAAACCCTTGCGTTTTCTTTTATTTCCCGTAGGCGCTCAGTTGTAGGCAGCCTTGCACAAAAAGACTGTCGGGCCAGTCCGGGACCGGTCTTTTAAAAGACCGGTATTTTGGGCGACCGGTCCCGGACCGGCCCCGCTCAAACCAGTCCCGGTCCGGGACCGGTTTTCCTTCTCTGGAGGAGGACCGGCTGGGACTGGAGGACCAGTTCAAGCCGGTCCCGGACCGGTCTTTTTTACAGGTCTTTTGTCCGGTCTTTTACTAAAATGACTAAAACTGACCGGTCTTTTACTAAAATTACTAAAATGACCGATCTTTTACCAGTCTTTTGACCGGTCTAGATCCAGAACCGGCATTTTATCGGTCTCGGTCTCAGATCGGTCTTTTACCGGTCCCAGTCCGGGACCGGTCTTTGATGAAAAAAGAGGGACCCCTGGGACCGGTCCGGGACCGGACCGGTCCTAACCGGGACCGGTCCCTAGCCGGTCCTAACCGGTCCGGTCCCAACCGGACCGGTTAGGACCGATTTTTTGTGCACCCCTGGTTGTAGGGAGAGTGGGAGACATTGGTGTCATCTTTTTCTCCTGACTGAGAGTTCGCAGAGTTGCAGACTAGGCAAGATCGAGCTCTCCTTCGTCGATCCAAGACACATACTACCTTTTCCATCTCTGGCGAGTTCGATGACCCTTCCTCGTTAGCCCTAAGGATCGACGACATCTAGCATCGATCTCGCTTAGGGTTCCACTGCTTCTGACAGGTAAGCAGTGTTGCTTGGCCCTAACCGACTCCTTCCTATGTCAAGATGTGGTTTCTAGTTAGTAAATGTTATTGTTCCTCCTGCTACCCAGCCGAGACCAAAACCCTAGTCAGGACATTTGATTTTTTTGTGGCTTTCGACTCCAATCAAAAGGTCGGCTATCACCTTATGTTATTAAAGGCGCGCCTCAGGCGCTCCTAAGGCTCCAGGCACACCAGGCTCAGAGGTTTGCGCCTCCGTGTGCCTTTAGAGTATAAAAGACGCACTTGAATGTGATTTTTGTTATAAATTTCTTTCTTCAAAAATTAAGAAAAAAATAATGTAAGAACTCAATAATTTTTTATTGATTTAGTGTTCGTGAAGGATAATTATGTGATGAGACTTAGATATGATGCAAGTGATCACATTGATTTTATTTTTTAAGAGATACAAACGATAGTAAAAAATGATTAATTGGTAAACTAGATGAAAAATTTGATCGAGAAACTGAAATGATGTTTGATGCTGATTATTTAAAATGGATGTGGTTGTGCCTTGCCTTCGCCAGGCGCGAGCCCGCGCCTTGAGCCTTGTGCCTAGGCTCCAAGACCTCTTTGCTCCTTGGTGCACCTGTGCCTTTATTAACTAATGTAGCACCTCCCTCTCGACCTGTAAGATATTAAACTCCCTCTTTCATGTTTCTTTGATTTCTTTTGTTAGTAAGCGTGGAAAATCAGTCACATTGCTCTTCTTTGGTTCAAGATTTGTAGACCCTGATTCTCGTTTGTTGATACGTCAAATTCATTGTGGTTCCTACGTTGGGAAAGAGGTAAAGGCCCCCTTGTTCCTCCTTTGAGTCGTTCTTTTCATTCATGTTTAGCACATGCTATATTGTGAGATACCTGTCAAAATATTAGGTACGAAGAAGAATACAACTATGCAGAATCCAGCAGAAGCCAGACAGGCATGCCGCTGCATCTTGTGTACGAGCGCCGCAATAACACGGTAAGAAAGTCTTATTCTTTTTGGTTAAACGCACCAGATAGTTTGCATATAAGATGTCCATTGTTCAAAAAATCCTTACAATATTATGAACCTGCAGTTATTATTGGAAAGCTTTAACTCGACAAATATCTCATTGATACGTAGTTTATAAGCAATATTTAAATTTCCCAATAGCTAGACCTCCAAAATTCTGGAAATTACAAAACTTATGCACGAGTATATATTTACGAAATGGGTAATACCAAACTTATGAAAATAAGTCTAATTGTGTAACTAAAATAATGTAACACACAAAATACGCAGATGGTTTCATAAGCAGAGTAGCACTATATGGAGTATGATTAGTAGACGACTGAGATCTTCTCTCATGTTAGATAGAGGTGCACTATCTTGCTCGTTAGATATAGTGTACAGTACAAGCCTAGATTATTGGGGTCGCGATACCGCTTTTTTGGAGAATAGTATATTTGAGTCCGTGTTCGTGAGACACTAGAACACCTGAGTTTGTTAGTAGGACTCAGATCGTTAGACTAGAATTGCGTATTAGAACCTATCGTGCTTAGAATTTTAAGGACAAATGTGAGTCACCTAGAACTCAAGTATAAACCGAAGCTTAGTGAATCTTTTAGTCAATCAACTATAGGAACTTGAATAAATATGTTTAACATGTGTAAAATAAAACAAATATTTATATTGTCAGTATTACTTTAGCAAAACATGCATAATACACTTACATATAGTTTTTTATAGTATTAAAACTTATTTTAAAAGCGTGCATATATAGCTTTTCAATTATTTGTGTCACTAGGAGAAATAGTTTTTCTTATTTTCTCATTGAGCTGACCAATTTTCGGGCTTGTTTTTACAGGGGACTCAGGTAGAAAGTTGCGCCCAGAATGAGCTTATATGTGGTGTCCTTAATATAGTTTGTTTTTCATTCAGTTGTCTTTCTTTTCTATTGTACTACTCTTTTTCATGAACACTGTGTAGCTCATTTGTTTGTAACTTTCCATGTATCAAACATTATATAGTACTTCAGATGTACAATTAGGGGTGCAAACGAGTCGAGCTCGAGTCGAGCTTGGTAAAATTTCCTAGCTCGAGCTCGAGCTTTTCATTTCGAGCTCGAGCTCGACGAGCTCATTTATCCCAGCTCGAGCTCGAGCTCCATGCCAAGTTATCGAGCTCGAGCTCGAGAGCTTTTTAGCTCATGACCTTTATTTTCTTTTCTTTTTTATTTTTTTAAATGTATAAATAAAAAGCTCGCGAGCTCATGAACAACACTAGATGAGCTCGAGCTCGTCTCGTAATCGAGCTCGAACTCGAGCTCAATAGGCTCAAGCTCGAGTCGAGCTTTTTTCGAGCCGGCTCATCGAACTTTCGAGCCGGCTCATCGAACTTTCGAGCCGGCTCAACTCAACTTGCACCCCTACGTACAATTCACTTTATCTATCTAGTTGGCTCTTTGAATTCAGTTTGATGAAGTACGTTTTTACCCTGTTGCATTTTCTACTTCCGTTGTAAGTTTATTGTCAGCAATTTTCATTTATGTCTGCTAGATATCAGTTTTATTATCGTGGCTTAGTTTACTGCTTATCGCGGGCCCGACCGGACTGCTGATTTGTTGTTAAACTAGGTTGGTGTGTTACAAAGGATACGTCAAGGATATAACAGAGGTCGCAGTCCGTCCCAAGTCTGTATCGTCAAGGGAAAAAAACCGCCTAAGGGTTGATCTAACTTCAAATGAATAGTTGGAGTGGGGAGTGGTGGTTTACAACTACATAGGAGTTCAGGTCGTCGAATTAGGGCATCCTGGTCGACGACGACCCGACGTTTTAAATCGAGCTGGGAACGGGCGGAGCGGGCACGACTTTGTTCACTGGAGTTTTGATTGAGGACGACGAAGACGAGGATGGAATCCAAGGTAGCTTCCGTCGATGCAGGCGTCGGAGGTCGTATCGCATCCACCTTCAGAGATGTCAGTGGGCTAAAATAGGGAGAAGTGACCGGCAAGGCAAAGAATGATTTAGGTCATCCCTTGGTGTCCGGTTCTCTTCGTAGCTTTCTTCTTCAAGGAGGGTTTTATACATAGGGTAATCTTGCCTCTTCTTCACGGTGCGCGAGAAAGAAATACATGAAATGAAATAAATAAATGCATAATGAAAAAACTATGATGCGTCAGAAGACACATCTGTAAATAACCAAACGAGCCCAAAATACAAATGCAAAAATAAGATAGGGACGATGGAGTGCGTGGTGCCCATACGCACTATTGGCCAACGTCCACCATCTTATTAGGATCTGTGTCCTTGCCTCCTGGTCCCGACGTTAATATGTGTACCACACACAAGGGCGCCCCTCGCCCTACTCTGTATCAGTAATAATGTCTGTCACAACCCGCATTTTCTCATTAATAAATAAATAAATCAGAGCACAAGAAAACTACGAGCTGTGATGCCACGTCAAGCAGGGGATAACTGCTGACGCTCAGGCGACACTCTAATTCTTCAAATCATAAGTTAAAATGAATAGAAAACTGATTTTTTTGATTAATTGGCCGTATCCCTCGGCTCAGTGGATCAAATAGTTCACGGTTTGAAAACAATTTTTATACGTAGCGGAAAAATACTTCATTTATGTTTAACATCCTAAAAGAGCGCATAAGTGTCCTAAGAAGACAACTTACATTATGCAAGACCCTAGATTTCAATTTATAATATTTATAAAGAAAATCATCTTTTTTACGCATTTGGAAAATAATGATTGAGCTTTTATAAAACATGCTGATCATGCAATACATATAGTAGTTCTTTATAGGTTTTAAAGTAACTAGCAACCTAGCATAAAACATTCCCAGAGAGCAAGTGAAACTACCATAAAACAGGTAAACTAGCAGCTAAGCAAAGTCTTAATTTCACAAAGGAAAATCACCAACGGGCGTCAACAACCTGACACGAACCCGCTGGCGAGCATGTATGTCTGTACTACTACAAGGCAAAAGAACTACCTCAACAAGTGAGGGAAAACACTGCCACAACGCAGTCCACAGGGAAACTCCTGAAACTAGCCGCACAGCCGGCTACAGACCTGAACTTGAGGCATTCAAAAGAAGAACACCTCAGCAAGAAGTAATGAAACATGAGGCAAAGAAACATCAGATAATAATCGAATGAAAAGAGCAGAAAGAAAAAGGGTTACCAACCCTGCAAGAGAGATGCTGAAAATCTCAGCTAAAGGATCCAAAAAGGGACAAAATGTAAGTAAAACAATAAGTAAAGTGAGAGAAATGCAACAAGTACTATAACGTACCAAACTCCGCCCAAGCCTGCAGAGACAAAAAGGGCACCAATATGCATCAAAAGAACAGTATGAAAGGAACTAACAGTCCTAAACTTGTAAATCGTTAGCACTGGCACAAATCCCAAACCTGTGTCGGAGACTAAGAACAGTCACAACCGAACAACCAGGTCCAGGTGTCTCAAGAGTACTAAAGGGGCCGCCACAGGGTCCACACACATAGAGTTCCAACCTCTTACAGGAACCCAAAATGTCCAAAGGAGGGAATGGTGGTGGCCACGACTCAAACTCCCCTGGTACCATACTCCTTCAGAAACCCAGCTACCACATGCTAAGGATCTACGATTCGGCACCAAAACTAGCCGACAACACCACTTAAAACTACCAAGTTCTACAACCAAAACCCGCCGAATTATTTCCCTCTACCCGCCGAACTATTTTCCCCTACCCGCCGAATTATTTCCCCCTACCCGCCGAATACAACTAAAATAAATTCCGATAACTTCCTAGTTTAGGCCGATTACAAGCCCTAAACTAGGAATATTCCTATCTCACCTATTCTACGACAAAGAGAAAAGAAAAAAAAGCAAAAATACAACTCATGGAGGCGCGCAAGAGGGGAGAAACCCACTTGCCTCAAATCGACCTTGAAAACGTCACCCAAAATACTCCACCACGTAGATCCGTCCAAAAGGGACACGCGGAGACGAGATCTACGAAAAAACGGACAACCGGGGTTAGGGCCGAAAAAAAAACCATGGCGAAACGGTCACCGAAACGGGAAAAACTTACCGCAATCTCGAAGCTCTCGCCGATAGCTTTCCAACGCCGCGATCGGATCGAAATTCCGTCCACCGGATCGGCGGTGGCGGCCGCCGGAAGATTTGCGAACGGAAGGGTTCCGCACTCCGCAAAAAAATTCGCACAGGAAGGGGGGGGCTGATCGGGGGAAGAAGAAGCTGCTGGTTCTATTCTTTATCTTATATATATATATATAAATTAATTTATTTATTTATATATATATATATATATATTTTATATAAAACTAACACACTAACACAACTGTTCGGTGAGAATGATTCTCACCGAACTTGAATTCGGTGAGAATCATTCTCACCGAATTCTTTTCTTTTTTTTTTTATTTATTTTATTTTATATTATTTATTTATATATACGAGCATCTTCGCACGGGCTACGCCCGTGCTCGATGCTCTCGGGCGGCCTTCGGCCGCATCCAGGCGGGCTTCGCCCGCCTCTGCACGCGCTTCGCTCATGTTCGATATGCGCGTGCTCGATGCTCGATCACGGGCGTATCGACAACTTTAGATGAAATAAATAAATGAATACGGAAAGTTTAAGCACATTGTGACATTTCATCAAGTATGTGAGGGGCTGTTGATATAAATTACACATGTTAGCTTGCAACAATTATATAGGTGAAATGTGCTGAGAAATTAATAGGTCAAGCAATGGAGGATGAAGATGGAGTTCATCAAAGTTTTGAAACGTGACAAATGGTAATCAAAACAAAAAATACATTTCAGCATGTATGTGAGGGGGAGCTGATTCATAATGCACATGTTAGTTTGCAATAATCATATAATTGATGTGTTATAAAAAGGTAATAGGTTAAGCAATGGAGGATCCAAATGGAGTTCATCCAAATGAATAATTTTGTATATCCATAAGTTTTATTACAAAGCGAGTAATATTGAGTACAAATATCATGAGCGGAGTAGAGAAATAAAGTACAGACATAAAAACATAGCAACTTTTGATTATTATAACTTCACAGAATAAAAAACACTGTAAATGGTGCATAGTTTAGGATCTGTAGTTGGAGATTGCTGAGAGTTGATGATTCTGCAACCATAGTAACTGGTACGTGCATCTATAGTTTGAATCTCTTAGTAGTAAATAATATTGATTGCTGGAAGATTTTCTTTAGTGGCCTTCAGAGATTCTGTAATATTGGAACATGTACAGTTATATTAGATATCAAGAAATGTTGATCGAATGATGATACTACTGTTTGTTATTTAATGAAAAGTATTGAATATGGGTTACCTTCTAATCATTGTGAATACGTAGTTCCATTCTTCCTGTGGTGTGAGACCAGCTGGTACAGCTGGGATACGTAGTCGAAAACCAGGAATTTCAGTTCGGGGAAGATCTGACCACCGTGTGGTAGTTGGCGGGTAAAGCTCATCATAGTAATTGTCATCAGAGTTTGATGAGTTGTTGTTGTTGATATGTGTATCTGAAAAGCAAAGTTTATGATATGAGGTTAAGATACTTGCTGTAGTAATATATATATATATATATGAATAGTAATAATAACTTACTGGGTTGCGCGGCTGACTGATTATGTAACTGTGGCAGCGGATTTGATGAGTTGTTGTTCTCCATCTGTATATTTTGATATTCATATAGACATAAGCAATGTTTGTGAAATGAATTTGTATTTTATAATGTGTCGCTCAAATTTGATTTTGTTATTTACTGTGTGACTGCATGTGTGTTCGTATGAAAATTAATTTGAGAACAACTTTTTCTTTTATATAGCTCCGTGAGTAAATAATGAGTTTGTTTTTAGGTAGCTCTGTACTGTTTGATGAATGTGTTCATCTTGATAGAGTTACATATAGATGGACGTGAGTAAAACGATGAGCGGGTACATAGGTTCTTATATCTTTAATTATTTTGTTTTCTGCTTTATTGGTTGGTAGTTGGAAGATAAGATGAATTTGAAATTGACGAAGCGTAAGTTTAAAATGCATTTTTGAATATTTAAGGCTCAGTAAATGTATACGTGGAGGGAATATAGTTTTTATTTTATGTTTTATTGTGAGAAGTGTAAGCGCAATGATACTTTAATTTAAAAAATGACATAGAAGACGTGAACGATTAGAAAGTCTTGTTGCGGCATTGAGCTGTGAAAGTACTGTAATAGGCGAATCGTTTTTTAAAGGCACTTTGTGTGGGTTGAGATTTAATTGTGATAAAATTTTTAAGAGCTCGTGTGTAGCTAAACTGTATTTATTATGATTAAGTGAGTTAAATGTGTAGTATGCGTCATTTTTTCTTTGTAATAGTTATAGACATCTGCGGTTTAAATGACTGATATTTTCATGTAGCGGAGGTTAGAAAATTGTACTCTTAAGATTATTTGATTTGTGCGTATGTCTGTTGGTATTAGGGAGGAATGAATTAAGTACCACATATATTGAATGGTTCATTTTTTCATAAAGCTGCATACAATTTGTGATGCCGAGCATTGTATGTCCAAATATCAGTTTGTTATTATTAGCAATATATTGTAACAAATTTGAGAGTTCATGAGAAGAAGAAGCGGCAATATTTTTTGTCAATGAAAGCAGTATTATGGTTGTTTATATAGGTGACTTGATAATAGTTCTGTTGAGAATATGAGTTTTATTTTCATTAATGCAAGGTAGTATTATGCTAAAAAAATTTGTGGGTAGTATTATTAGTTTAAAAGCAGAAGTTTCAGGTATTTCAAAACATAAATCGCATTGAGTAAGTAGTTGTTTTAAATGTAGGACGGTGTGTTTTTGGACGTATGTTTTAACTAATTGGCGAGTAGTGCTAAAATATTTTGTGTATATTAGGTAATATTTACAATTATAGAGTAATGTACTTTATAGTCTTATGGGAATTGTGAAGTTTAAATGGGTAGTCATGTTATATGGAAGGAAATTGAATGCAAATTTTAATGTATTTGTATATGTAATCATATGACAATTGTTTTGTACAGTTGCATGTGAGTAAGTATATAAGAATGTGTAACATTGTCTATAATGTCATCAACAAAGAGAATATCACATGCGTTACAATGTATTGATTCAATAGTGAGATACTATGCATATCGTTGATAAAAATTTTTATTAACAATATGTTAACAGTGATATATACAGTACGTTGCAGAGTGAAGGATAGTAGACAGTAAGTAAATGACATAGTAGTAGAATGCATAGGAGCATAATATGTCAGTAATGTTCTATGTGATGTATACATTCAATAGAAGTGAGACTGATGGAATTCTTTACAGAATATTTATATGGACTTTTTTTGTTCATGATATGGAATTTATATGACGCTGATAGTATTCTGGTTTAATATCAAATAGGCGTAGCTCTTCGGTTGCTATTGGTATTCCATCAATTATTTGTCCGGTTATCACGATCGCAGCATCATGCATCGACACTTCATCTGTAAAGATTAGTTCTCCTGTCGTAGTTTGATTGTCTGATGTGGTGATGTCAACCTGCAGCAATAAATGTGTTATATGGTTTCATTTTGTTACAAATGGTGCAAGAATTTATAGTGCAATTTTCATTAAGAGTGCTTACACTGGCGTGCAGGAAACCTGGAAGATCTTGGAAGAGTGATCGTAATAAATCTGCGGTTGTAGTATGAGGAAGGTTGCTGAGTAGTATAGCGAAGTAATAGTAATCCCGCATATCAACTGGTACATTGTTGTAGGAGTCAATAGACTCAACTGTGGATGACATGGTATTCTCTTGAGTCACTGTTACTGAGGAGTTGTATGCAGACATTGTGAGTATATGCGTATGTACTGTATCAAATAACAGAGCATAGTTTGAGATGAGAATAAATAATGATTTTATATATAGCATTTTTGTTAATGGTGGCAGAGAACATGTAATTTTAGAAAGAGTAAGAAAATGATATATTGAGTTTTAGTGGAAAATATTTAATTCTTGAAATGTAAAGTAGTGTAAATGTAAATACGTATTTGAGGTTCGGATACTATTGATTGAAGATATTTTTGTTCAGTTCAATAAGTATATTTAGCGTTGTTGGTGGTACAGGTATGATTGTGGGTGTGTAATAATAATGATATTTGCGGACGAATAATTTTGTCGATATTTTTTCATTTAAAAATATGGTCTATATTAAAGTAAAATATTTAGTACATTTTGTTGTAAAAGTAATAACAATAATAGAATTTATTAGTTTTGAACGTAATATGTTATTATTCTATATTATTAAAACACTGAATTATATTTGGCAAACGCAAGAAATACAGTTTTTTTATTTAGAGAACTCTGAAGTATGAGAGTTTTTTTTACATGTTGCCAAAGTGTGAGAAGTGATATTGTAAATAAATGTAATATAATGGAAGATGGTAGGGCTTGTCATTTCAGTGCGATGAAATCATCAAGTAAGCATAGAACTATGTGTAGCTTGAAAACAACAGTTGTGTGTATATTTCGTACCATTTTTACAAATATGTTTATATTGCATGTTTTATAGATACTGTTATGTGTTCATGTTATTGAATGTAATAGTAAATGAATTCAATATTAATGTTTTAGAAATAATGATGATAACTGGGTTGTTTTGTTTTTTATGTAAATAATTGGTAAAAATGTTAAATTAATTCTATAAATGTTTTGTTCAACGTGATGTTTATTCAAGTATGAGTATTTATGGTGCTGTGCATAACAGTTTGTAAATGTGTTGTTTATTAAAGAGAAGAAAATTGATATGCTCTATTTTTGTTATTATAAACAGTAATACAAATTTCATAGTTGAGTTGGATAGTCAAAGTCGTATTGATTTTGCTATGTGTAATTATTGAAGGTGGTAATGTATAATGTATGTTTTTTTAATTTGTAAGTAAATAGGTATTGTGTTATGTAAACGTGAAAATGTATATGGTAATGTAAATAGTAGTACTATTTACATTATTGATTTCTTGCAAATTTGATATAGTGATCATATCAGAAGAACATTGATTTATGATAGGGTTCATTGCATATTAAAGGTAAAAGTTTTAAGTGCATAGAAATACATAATAAAATAATATATGTTTGGGCTTTGAAATTAGATGTAATGTAAATGAGTGTTTTATATTTAATAAAGTAGGACGTAATTTTACATGTGGAATGTATCATGAGAATTTTTTTATGCGTGAACTGTTTTTGTTATAGTGGTAATAGTAATTGTAGTATATAAGAAAAGTGTAGATGTGAGGAGTATGTGAGTTGGGTTTCTTGAATGTACCTGCAGGAGAAGAATTAGATGTTTATTGTTGTAGATGCGAACGATTACAACTGAGATGGCTGTGTAAGTTATATGAAATTAAGAAATTAGTACAGATGATATGATCATGGAACTTTATGTTAAATATGAAAGCAGATATAAGCAATAAAATGTACCTGTATGTTTGCTTGTGATAGTATTTCTTTATAAACAATGTTTTTTGTGTATGTGCCAGGAATGCCACGTAATGTACCATCCTTAATTAATACCTTTGTATTTGCAGAAGTAGTTCCTCTTGATAGAGCAACGTATAGTTGACCATGAGTGAAAACAGGAGATGGTAGATAAAGGCCAACATGTTCGATTGTCTGTCCTTGAGATTTGTTTATTGTCAGTGCAAAGCTTAAGCGAACTGGGAATTGTTTCCTCGTAAGTTCAAAAGGTAGATGTTGGTCTCCAGTATTTTTTAGAGGGATGCGCGGCAGGAAAACTGATTTGCCTTTATGTTCACCAGTTAGAATTTCTGCTGCAATAACATTTCTTGAAAATTGTCGGCATATGAGTCGTGAACCGTTGCATAGGCCAATACGTGGGTTTAGATTTCTTAGGAGCATAATAGGGGCACCTATCTTTAAAGATAGTTTGTGTGGTGGAAGATTACTTGATGAGATACTATTTAAAAATTCTGGTGGGTATAAATTACAGTTGTCATCCTCAACAGAATCAAAAGAGTAGTATGTTATTTCATCACCAGGGAATATATGCAGACATTTCTCATTTAAATGTGCAACATCTTCATTTAGCGGACTCAGTAACGCTCTGTTTTCCCAGTAGTCATAGTTAGTATGACATGTCATATTAGAGAATATGATGTTGATAAGTATGTCAACTGAATCATCACCAGTCCAGGGAATAATCATAGAATCAGGAATTCGTATCATATCATCACCATATGTGGATTCAGTACCATTTCCAATTTGAAGAAGAAGCTGTGAGAAATGGGGATCATTGAATGCACGCATATTTTCAGTTAGTGATAGTAGCTTAACAGATAACCACAACGGCGATGTTACAATACTGGCATTAATAATTTGTGACATTGTACCGTTGAGTACAACTGGTGGAATTTGACGGAAATCGCCGCCCATAATGAGAACTTTATTACCAAAAGGTAAGTTTGTGTTTAGAACATCTCGTAATGAACGGTCAACAGCTTCGAAAATATGTTTGTGTGACATAGGTGCCTCATCCCACAGAATAGCGGAGCTGTGTTGTAAGAGTTGTTGCATAGCTGATGTTTTTGTGAATTTACAGTATGATCCTGCTTCAATTGGAATAGGAATCTTGAATCTTAAATGTGCTGTATTTCCTCCTGGAAGAAGAGTTGCAGCAATGCCTGATGATGCAGTGGCGAGTATAATATGACCATGGCTTCGTAGGTATGCAAGTATAGCCTTGTATAGAAAGGTTTTTCCAGTGCCAGCAGGTCCGTCAATGAAGAAAATACCGCCATTGCCTTGTCTAACACATTCAGTAATAATATGGAAGATATAAGCTTGACGGTTATTTAATGATGAAACTGAAGCAAGATCTGTACTTAAAATAGGCATTGATAGCTCATCTGCAATTAAGATGGAGGAGTCTGGAATATTTTCGAATGTTGAAGACATGTTCGGGATATCAAACTGTGTAACTGATTTGTTGTGTTGTTGGAGAATGTTGTTGATTTCACGAAGTAGTTTGTTGGCGATATATATGTCGTTGGTAGATGGCAATGTACGGAAATCTTCTGTCATTGCTGTGTAATTAGAATTCCAAAGCTCCCTAACATTTGTGGGATTGCAGAACAGTAAAATTGTTGTAAATAAGGTACGCAGTGCTGCGGGCATCTGAAATTCTTTAGCATCAAACATACACCTATGTAGGCTGTTGTCTCGTTCTAATAGACCATAATGTTCAGCAGCGGATTTAAATGTTGAGTGAGTAGTAGTACCAACTGTCATCAAATGTGTGAAAGATCGTGGTGCTCGAATATGATTTAGGAGCATGCGCAGGTAAAATCTTTCTCCTTCTGAAGGATGTACGGAGTACATTCGAGCAACAATCTTTTGACGGCGCCTTCGTTTATGCCAAGTTCTTGAATTTGAGTTCCATGTGTAGTATTTTGGAAATTCAGTGTAGAAGTAGGCGTGTTCCTCTTGGTTGCTGTCGTTAATGCTGAAGAACTCGGTTAACATTGTACGGGAGTTGCGCTCATTTGCAAGAATGGTAGTAAGTACATCAGTACTGCGAAACTGAATCTGATGTTTGTTTGGCAGATGTATTTGTAAACGAATTACTGAAGGATATGTCTGGTACATATTGAATTTGAATATTTTCCAGAATGCTTCCTGAGGACATATCCATCGACCGTTCACATATTGAGATATTTCATTCCGATCAGCAGTATCATGGATTTGAAATTCAACACAGTCAGGACCTTTGTGAATATATTTGTATAAGTATTTGATACTCTTAATACTACTACAGATTTCAACATTTATATGACAGTCATATTTTAACAGTAGATATGGATTGTAAGGTACAACCCATTGGTTTGTAATATTAAAATCTGCAGCACGTCGTAGACGGAAGGAACGTCCATTATTTCGCCGTCGGTAAATCGGGTATGAGTCAGCTCCTTGTACTGTATGGCTAGCAAAGTTTTTTGGGTAACCTTTTTTGCAGTTACCATGTTTCATGCATGGTGCGTGAGGATTTACATGTCCACATGGACCATGAATCATATGTCGTACAACAGCATTATATAGTTCAGGCTCATGTTCAATATGAGGGAGTTCAGCACGAACAATATGGTCATAATCATCTGGAGTATTCATTTTGTCGCGTGCATCGAAAATGATCAACATATGAACATGAGGTAAACCTCTTTTTTGGAACTCAATGACATGCACATGACTAATTGTTTTTCCCAAAATATGCCGGTGGAAAAGATCGTGCTTTAATTTCGTGTACTTAGCGTTGAATATTCGACTAACTATATCGGGCCGATCTTGAGGGGTTTGCGTAGAGTAGAGCAATTCTGTAATTTCTGGCCACGATGAATTGCATGTCATCGTTAAAAATATATCTGGTCGACCATACTGTTGAACAACAGCCATTGCGTCTTGATAACGTTGGTACATGTCGCGCGGACTTCCAACAAAGGATGATGGTAAAATAAGACGGTGACCAATATTTGCTGAGTCATAATAATATAGTATATGTCAGTAAAACAATGAATATAAAAAATAACATTATTATATATTGTAATGAACAAATTATAATACCTCCAATAAGTTCTCCAGCATTGAGGCAATCTTGTAAACCACAATAGAGTTCAGCACGAAGAGAATTTTGATTTCTTGTAATCCATCTTAATTTTTGAGTTTCTATTTTGATGTAGTTGTCAACAACATATTGTTGTAGAAGGCGACATCCGTGTAACGGTAATGATAAAAGTGGACCACGGTCCTATAGTTATATGAATTTCAGCATAAATAAATTGCATTTACAATTATGAGGATTATAGTAAAAAAAAGTACAGTGTATACCTGTAATACGTAGGAGTAGTAGTCGCAGCAGGTAACACGTAGATTATTTAATCCTTTATATTCAGCTATCCAACCATATGTTCCATATGGGAGAAGTAGAGGGTATTGAAGAGGATCGTAGAAACCAGTATATTCTTGTATGGTAACTATATGACCTTCGGTTGTTTCAACAGTTATGTTGCGTTCATTTGAATCAAGATAATCTTCAGCTCCAACAATTATAGCAGCAACTTGGGAGGCTGTTGGTAATATATACTGTTGTTCACGTGCTGGGCGTTCTTTGATAACTAATTTGCAGTTGATAATGTCTTCACGCTCAGACAGTCGGCGGAACATCAGTACAAATGGATTGCACGCATCTAAAATTGTTCGGATTTTTTGCAATAATGAGCGGTCTAATGCTGAGTTCTCCTGTAAACGATTATCAATTTCATGTTCTGTATCATATATGTATAGCTGTAAATATCGTGGTCTTGTATCTGGAGCAGGAAGAAGTGACCCAATTCGATGGTATATTGCTCCGTGAGCTCGGAAAGTGTAAACACTGTGTTGATCGGCAGACAAAGTTGGGTCTAAGTTTACACCCATTGATGTGAAAGAGAATACATGATTGTATGAACGAATATATCTTCTGAAATGACGGCTCTGTGCAGAATCACCTGTAAATAAATTATAGAGCTCATCTGGGAATGGTGGAGTTGGTATGCGGACTTTTCCATTGTTGCAGCACATTGTTGGTGTTTCACCATCAAATAACTTAGCTTGACAGAAATTACACACTTTTGCTCGTTGCAATTGTATGTACGTAATATGTTGTCGTACATTTGAAATACGGGCACTATTATGGATTCTGGAACAATGGTTTGTATCAGTGTTGGTATCATCAGAGGTGGAATCATTTTCATTGTCAGATTGAGGCGCAGGGGATGCGTGAATTTCTATGGAGATGAGAAATGCATGAGGTTAACGTACAAAATTAATGAAGTACAAAAAACATTTGAATTGTATTGTAGTTTCGAAGTACGTACGTTGCAGTAAATGTTCATCTGCGTGCTGTACGAAAAATTCTGGTACATGTGGAAGATGTACAGATTTTTGTGGGATGTCATTATCAATTGATGGTATAACAGATCTGTGAGAAGATGATGATTCTCCAGTTTGAAGCGGTTGCGTAGCATGAGTAAATGACGACGACACGGTTGTTAAAGCGTATCGGTGTACAACAGTAGATGGAGTAGATGATACTGTGTTTAGAGATTGTATGTGGGGCGCAGCAGTAGGTCTGGACAGGGTATTTCGTGGCTGTTGATGCAGGCATAGTGGAGTCACATGGAGGTGTAGGAGTTGAGTGCCCATGGGTAATTTCATGGGGTGGTTCCAACATTCTGTGACTCAAATAGATGTTGACGTTTGAGCACGGTTTCGAGCGGCAGCACGCCAAATGGCTCGTTGATGTTCTTTTTGTGCTTCAGTCAATTGCAACCACCGAGATCTGTGACGGGTTCGATTAGAAGCACGTTCTCGTTCGCGTTGTTCTGCTGTCATCCTGGCTCTCCTAATTCGTGAACGTTGAGCAGCACACGTGCTTCAAGTGTGTCCATCTTTGCGGCGGAGAGATTTTAATACAACCTGAGTTGATATATATTTAGTAGTAACATAAAAACTAGCACGTTGATGCGTTATTACTCAGCACGACGTGTAACTGTATTTTTTCAGTAGTGTGAACTTCGTTTTGTTCAGTGGTAAGATCTGTTGGAAACATGCGGTTCAATGTAAATGGTATATTAAGACACTGTGAGTTGCGTATGTGGGTATACATTTTAGGGATTTTAGGTAATAATGTGATGGACCTGAGACTTAGCAGCCGACCATACTGTTTCGGAAAACATATTTACGCGTATGCTTAGTGAAAAGTGGACAGTTCATAAATTTATTTAGGTGAGTGAAGATGAAAGAGATGAGTAGTAGAAGGAGATGTGATACGCATAAAAACATAACACTCACAACAATTTTGTTGAAAGTTCACAGGGCAATTTGATTACTTATGCGAAATAGCAGTCAGATATCTAACGTTTGGTAGGTGGAGTTGGTGCTGAATGGAGAGAGCTTCTGAAATACCGTTTGGTCTTTAAAAAAATAGAAAAACACTCATTTATATTTCGGGCATGCGCGCAAATACAGATGGAGTGGATCACATGGGGTTTTTTTGGAGTCATGTTATACAGGATTATGAAAGGACTCTGAAATTTAAGAAGACGAAGAGGTAAACAGAGTGATTTGCGAAGGCAAACGGATGATTTATATTTAGTGCGTAACATAAAAGCATAGCACTTTGAAGATTCATCAAAATGCATTCTTACTATAGACATAATCAGAGTTTTATAGTAGATGAGGACATGTAAGTGTGTTGTTTCAGTAGCGGGGAACTTATGTTTTGTTCAGTGGTAAGAGTGTACTGTATGAAAACATAGCAGGTGAAATGCAAATGTGTATAGTAACGACACTGTGATAGTGTGCGTATGGGGTTATGACATTTTAGGATTTTAAGTAATAATGTGAGGGATCTCTGATGGCACATTTTGTTTCGAAAAACAGGTTCTTGGTACACGCTATCAGTGAAAAGTGTACAGTTCATAAAAGTTATTTAGGTGAGTTCAGATGAAAGAGATGAGTAGTAGAAGGAGATGCAATACACAAAATACGTTGTATCCAGTTGGGCCAATTCGTGTTGGCGGGAACTGTACGAAATCGCAGTTTTGGCTTCCTCAGTGAGCGGAACTTTCAACAACGACGTTAATCACAACAATTTGTCAGGTAATGTGAGAGTTCACAGGGAAGATTATTCCTTATGAGAATTTGGCGGTTCATATTAGTATGAGTAGCGACACAGATGGAGTGGAGGTCACATGGGGTTTTTTTTGGAGTCATGTTATAAGATGCAGGATTACGTGAAAGGACTCTGAAATTTAAGAAGACGAAGAGGTAAACAGAGTGATTTGCGAAGGCAAACGGATGATTTATATTTAGTGCGTAACATAAAAGCATAGCACTTTGAAGATTCATCAAAATGCATTCTTACTATAGACATAATCAGAGTATTTATAGTAGATGAGGACATGTAAGTGTGTTGTTTGCAGTAGTGGGGAACTTATGTTTTGTTCAGTGGTAAGAGTGTAGTGTATGAAAACATAGCAGGTGAAATGCAAATGTGTATAGTAACGACACTGTGATAGTGTGCGTATGAGGTTATGACATTTTAGGGATTTTAAGTAATAATGTGAGGGATCTCTGATGGCACATGACTGTGGCGGTGGAGCATACTGTTTCGAAAAACAGGTTCTTGGTACACGCTATACGTAGTGAAAAGTGTACAGTTCATAAAAGTTATTTAGGTGAGTTCAGATAAAAGAGATGAGTAGTAGAAGGAGATGCAATACAGAAAATACGTTGTATCCAGTTGGGCCAATTCGTGTTGGCGGGAACTGTACGAAATCGCAGTTTTGGCTTCCTCAGTGAGCGGAACTTTCAACACACGACGTTAATCACAACAATTTTGTCAGGTAATGTGAGAGTTCACAGGGAATATTTGATTCCTTATGAGAATTTGGGGTTCATATTAGTATGAGTAGCGACACAGAGGTCGATCTAGCGTTCGGTGGGTGGGGTTGCTAGCTGAATGGAAAGAGCTTTTGAAATAAGAATGAACCTCGTGGTCTTTAGAAAAATAGAGAAACATCTACGTTTATATGTCGTAGCATGCGCGGAAATACAGATGGAGTGGAGGTCACATGAGGTTTTTTTGGAGTCATGTTATGAGATGCAGGATTACGTGAGAGGACTCTGAAATTTAAGAAGACGAAGAGGCAAACAGAGTGATTTGCGAAGGCCAACGGATATTTGCAGTCATTATGGGAGGTCGACATGTGTGGGCGTATGATTATGGGTACAGAAGTGCTAGTTGTTGGCATACTTTTGGTAAGAGTGAAACATAAAACTAAGGTATTTAATGAAAAATTTGAGAGGAGCATAGTGGATGTTAAAGTGAACTTTTTTTTTAGCGGATCGTAGTTTGGATAGAAGAGTTCGACACAGTTATGGCCATCGAACTTACAAAGGAAAAGTGGTCGTAAAGGTAGCATAGTGAAATACGAACAAAATAGCGAAGGAGTAAAATTTTATTGATGCATGTTTGTGTGGATCTCCCCTTGTGCAACAATTTCGATTTCAGTCGACGTGCAGGCATATTAATTACACCACCGAACTATCACAGCCACCAACTGCTTCTCGCCCTCTCTCTCACATTTATGACTATCCTTTGTGGTGTATGAAGTACTTGTAAGCTTGGGGCCTAAAAAGTGTACAGCATGACCTCCTCACTGTACACCTATCTATCTTCACAGCTAAACCACATGCAAGCTTTCAATGTGCTTTAATGCACATAATCATCATATATACCTACAGTCTTTGTATATACACTTATATATTTAAAAATTTATAGATGAGAAAAAGTTATGAATATTGTCAATCTTATCATTCTGCAAGCAAATCGAATTAATCACCTTTAATTACTGTACAGGAAGACACTACTAAAGAGCATTTGTAAAAACTTGCAAGCTTCACTATGGAGGCAAATAAGAGCAGTCAAACATAAATGAAAGTGGACATTGGGTTGTGCAGAGGAGGCAGGGGAGTTACTGGCACAGTGCAGGCGGCTGCAACACTGAAAGAGGAAGGGGGATTGTGCGGGGCAGAAGCGGTGGGATCTCAAAAGTTTCAGTCCCCACGAAGATCTAAACTAACGACAATATGTCGAGTTCTACAAATTATTTCAATCGAACACGCGATAGAGGTTGTGGTTGAATCGCTCTCTTCGCTCTACTTGGGAAGACATAAAATTACCCCCCAAAATTGAGGAACTGCTACACATATATTCGCCTCCATAGTCCACACACTCTCCTCTCACATTCTTCCAACTGCTTCTAGCATCTAATCTTTACAAAGTTGTTTTGAAATAGAAGATCAACATTTGTGTCTATTGGTTGAAAGAACTAAGGTCAAGTCGTCATTAACTAAAGTCTAACCTTCAAGTTTCACTTGATTTTCTCTCCATTTGTGTCTCTGGAAGGTTTAAAAAAACATAAAATGTCTACATGATCACTACTTGCTCTCTCTTCCAGGCATACTCTTTCTCTCTTTCATAATTTCTAGGGGTTAAAAAAACATAAAATTCATGTCTTATTGGGATCACCCTTGTAAGTATGTTAAATTACATGTTGCACCTCTTCTATCTTTTGAAATTAAAAAAACCTCCCCTGCAAGTCTATAATTCCTAACATGCATGCACAAAAATACCTCCCAAGAGGAAAGCCCTAGGGGGCAAAATGATTTGTAAACTCACAGGGGAAGTTTTTGTAATTTAAAAAGTTAGATGCATTCAACCTGTAATTATGCTAACCCCAGGGAAATTTTGAGTAATTAGTAGTATAAATTATGGGGTAAACTGAGAACTCCAATGCTACATCTAAGAAGGGGGTTACCTTTTTGTATAGTAAAAGATGGATAATAGATTAATAGATAATATAACTGAGCTCATTCACTCTCACAATAACTGAAGGGGAAACATTTCTCAGAAATTCAGTCTGAAGAAGCTGAAGCAATCAGCAACATAAGAATCTTCTATGCCAATTGTTAGCACCAAAGAATATGATGCCTATGAATTAGATATCAAAAGCAGCCCTTAAACGACCTTCGCAGCTAGAGGCGACAAATTACGCACGAAAAACTAAGATTCATGCGAACATGCAGCCGGGTTGAACAAAGCTTCAAAACAGTATCAAATTGCATCCACTGAAAAATATTTGTTATTTTAATCCATGCAGCGGCTGTAGATTTTAACGTAGTTGACCAATTTATCTTTTGTGAGCTTCAAATTATGATCCTAAAATGTATTTGTGAGGGTTATGAAATGTCTAAACTACCTCCAAATCAATACGAAGATGAGTTGATTAGACTACAAACCACACTAAGAATATTATTTTGCAATTCTCATATTATTACCAATATCAAGATATATGCATATAATGACGATGATAATTACAAAAATGAAGTATATATATTATAAAATTTAATTTGATTGATCAGAACAATGAACGTCCTGCGAAGTCTTGCCTTGGTGCATTGGTTAAGATGTTGTTGTGACTTGCGAGACCCTGAGGTCACGGGTTTGAGCCTTGGAAGAAGCCTCTTGCAAAAATGCAAAGTAAGATTTGCCTACATTTTACCCTTGTGGTGAGACCCTTCCCCAAACAATTGTAGCGGATTTGAAATTTACAATGAAGAAAATTAGCAGAAGCATACATGTATGTTTAAGAAATAGTAAATTTTTCTCAGGGCGTCATTGTGGTGAATCATTCCGATAGCATGAAGTAAAGTGTAGTTATCAATGCTGGAGTTTAGATAATAGCTTCTGTGGGTGCCACTAATTACTTAAGCAATGGGGAATTGATATTCAAATCTGGTGAAAGCCATCACAAATCAAACTCAATATGAAAATTTCACTTAGTATTTTCAGCTTGTTACAGAATCCAAGAACATGGATGGGAAAAGAGTTGAAAGCAAATCAAAGTTGGTTTCACAGTGCTGTTGTTAAGAAGAAAACATGCAGTTGAAGAAGAAGAGAAAGCAGTCCAACATATTTGTTCATCAAAGGAGGAAGATGACTTAACTGGAGAACTGGAGGAGCGATCGATCCAATTGGAAGCGGCAAACGTAAATGGAGTCGGGCAGGGCAGCAACCGTGGGAGGAAGTCCGGCACCGACGACGGCAGTGCTAGCAACAACGGCAACCAAAACAAATTAACATTCCAAAACTCGCAGGAGAAGAACAGTGAAGAAAAATGCGGAGGGAGGGACAGTTACCGTAGCAGTGGAGGCGGCGGCAACAGTGGAACTGGCAGTGGAGTCGGGCAGGGCAGAATCGGTGCGAGCCGATGCAGAGGCGGCAGCAAGAGTGGGAGTGGAACTGGAATCGGGCAGGGCAGACGCGGTGGCACCGGAAGCGGCAACGACAGTGGTAGCGGCAGTCGTGGTAGCGGAAGCGGGTTGGATTTGGGGGTGGATGTGGGTTTCAGATCGGGAGCAGCGGAGTGGGAAGGAGAAATAGAAATGGAAGAGGAGAAGCGGTGGAAGGCGATGTGTACAGATGGCGAGCGGGAGAGACGCATGAGCGGCGCGAGCGCAGCTCCGGTGCACGCACACATCAGGCACGCGGCAGAAGGACGACGGTAATCACCTGTGAGGGAGACACGCAGATCGACGATCAGGAAGCGGTGAGGAGAGCAATCGGGAGAAGCGGCATGAGGGAACAGCGAGGGGGACGGTGGCGGCACGCGGCAGGCACGGACGGGCGGCGGGCGGCAGGGGGTTTTCGGGGATTTCCATCGCGCGTGACGGAGAGACCGGCGTTGCGGGCGTGACGGAGAGAAGGGACGGAAAAAGCAAAGCCCCTTATTAATAATAGATATATATAATTATATATATAATTATTACAACAAGATAACCTTATATCGTTACGGAGGGTCAAACGCGCGCCGAATCGAACGAAATTCGCATCATAGGCGAATGACGACGCTACGAAACCAACGGCGAAGTCGAAATCGAATTCCGACGCACCGTTTTCGAGATAATAATTTCTAAAGTTAACGGCGTACGCGAAAACATACAAACTTCAATCGCGCGCCGAGACTCCAAAAATGCTCGGAACGCGACGAAACTTGACGAGCAAGTCTAAAATTAGCCGATCTAATTTCCTAATGTAAAATCTTCCACTCGCGACGCAAATCCCAAAATTTGGCCGGTCAAACCTAACGAACGCAAAACGCGCTAACGACAAAGTCGGTAACAAAATCCGACGAACAAAACTCGGGCAAATTCTTCCGAAGCCAAAACACAAGCATTCCCCAAGAGGCTCCACCGAGTCACCAAACAGACTCCGGCTCGCTAGGGAATCTTGCTACCAGGCATCACCAAGCCACGCAGGGAACCTAAAGAGCTAAAAGCACGCTCTAACAACGTCACCTGACCAACACGCGCTAACATAACGCTCTGACGTCATAATACGTCAAATAAGAAATTAAATAAATCACTGGAAAATCGGGGGCGTTACAGTCACTCCCCCTAAAAGAAAGTTTCGTCCCGAAACTTTACGCACAAAACACTTCTACCATAGAAGGAAAAGAAAATAACCAAGGGTTATCGAATGCTTACCGAGCACAGCTAGGAGAACAAATGAGGATGCGCCTCCCTCATGGCTGACTCCAACTCCCAAGTCGCGCTCTCCACGTCTTGGTTTTTCCACAGAATCTTTACCATTGGTATTGTCTTTCTCTGCAACACTCGATCTTGCACATCCAATACATGAATAGGAACTTCCACGTAGGAAAGGTTAGGCTCCAACTGGGGCACTGCATCCAGAACTTGTCTGTCACTTAGCACGCACCTCCGCAGTTGGCTCACGTGAAAAACATTGTGCACGCCAGGAAAATTTTCGGGCAATTTCAACTTGTAGGCTGACACACCAATCCGCTCCACAATTTCAAATGGTCCCACATACCTCGGGTCCAACTTATGGTTCTTACCGAACCTTTTCACTCCAACCATCGGGGAAACCTTAAGGAATACCATGTCCCCCACAGAAAATTCCAAAACGGACCTACGCCGATTGGCGTTCTTCTCGTATCGCTCTTGAGCTATCTGAAGCTTCTCTCGAATAAGCTTTACAAAGACTTCCATTTCTTCTAAGGCATCTGGACCTAACATCGGCCTCTCACCAACCTCAGCCCAAAATAGAGGAGTTCTACATCGTCTTCCATATAGCGCTTCGAAAGGAGCCATTTGCAGACTCTCTTGATAACTATTATTGTATGCGAACTCCATCAATCTCAAGCGTTCATCCCACGCTCCTCCGTGGTCTAATATATAACAACGGATCATATCTTCCACAATCTGATTAACACGCTCCGTTTGACCATTGGTCTGTGGATGATATGCGGTAGAATACCTCAAGTCAGTTCCCAATCCTTCTTGAAGGCTCTTCCAGAAACGAGACGTAAACCTGGAGTCTCGATCTGATACTATACTTACGGGTACTCCATGTAACCTGATAACTTCATTCAAATATAGTTCCGTTATCTTTTTCATCGAGTAACCAATCTGAAAGGGTACGAAGTGCGCACACTTTGTTAATCTATCAACAATCACCCAAACAGAGTCATGCCCTCGGGGAGATCTCGGTAAACCAGTAATGAAATCCATTGAGATACTCTCCCACTTCCAAGTTGGAATCTCTAAAGGCGCTAACTTTCCACCAGGCCTTCCATGATCAGCCTTAACTCTTTTGCACGTAAAACATTCTGACACAAATCTTGCAATGTCGCCCTTCATCCCAATCCACCAGGCAATCTGTTTCAAGTCCTTATACATTTTTGTAGACCCTGGATGGTAGGCCACACTTGAACCGTGTGCCTAACTGCACAACTTAACTCGAATGTCTCGAAAATTGGGGACGCAAATTCTACCGCGGTACTTTAGAGTACCCGCATCATCGATCGAAAAGTCAGGCAGCTCCCCCTTCTCAGTTCTATTATGAAGGTGCAGTAGATCAGGATCGTCCTTTTGATGAAGCCTCGTAAGAGAAATTCATGAAGGCTCAGACACTTCCAAACTGCTTGGCGAGTCACATCTGCCAACTGAAATATCCATTAAAAGGAACTCTTCTACTAACAACTCAGTGGAGAGATTAAAAAATTTCCCTGTCTTCCTGCTTAAGGCGTCGGCTACCACGTTAGCCTTACCCGGATGGTACAGGATCTCCACTTCATAATCAGCCACATACTCTAACCATCTGCGCTGGCGCAAGTTCAACTCCTTTTGAGTGAAGACGTACTTCAAACTCTTATGATCTGTATAAATCTTGCACTGCGCGCCATACAACAAGTGTCTCCATAATTTCAATGCATAAATAACTGCTGCGAATTCCAAGTCATGCGTAGGGTAGTTCCTTTCATGAATCTTAAGCTGTCTTGACCCATACGCAATCACTTTTCCTTCTTGCATCAGCACACAACCAAGACCCACGTGGGATGCGTCCACGCAAACGGCATAGTCTAATCCTTCCGTAGGCAATGTCAATATCGGAGCAGTGCACAGTCTATTCTTTAGCTCTTGGAACGCTTCTTCGCACTTATCGCTCCATACAAATGCTGCATTCTTCTGCGTCAATTTGGTCAATGGCGCAGATAACGTAGAGAAACCCTCTACAAATCTTCTATAGTAGCCAGCCAACCCTAGGAAGCTTCTTATTTCTTTGGGTGTGGCAGACCTCGTCCATTCCATAACTGCGGCTATCTTTTCTGGGTCGATAGAGATTCTGTCCTTGTTAACCACATGACCCAGGAAAGAAACCTGAGGCAACCAGAACTCGCATTTACTTAGCTTGGCGAACAACCTATGGTCCCTCAAGGCAGATAAAACTAGACGCAAATGTTGGTCATGCTCCTCAACATTGCGTGAATACACCAACACATCGTCTATAAATACGACTACAAACTTGTCCAGAAAGTCCTTGAAAACCATGTTCATCATGTCCATAAAAGCAGAAGGTGCGTTGGTCAAACCAAACGACATCACCAAAAATTCAAAATGTCCATGTCTGGAACGGAAGGCAGTCCGCGGGATATCTGATTCACGGATCCTTAACTGGTGGTAGCCCGAACGAAGGTCAATCTTAGAGAACACGGCACTGCCTCGCAGTTGATCAAACAAATCATCTATCCTCGGCAACGGATACCTATTCTTGATCGTTACCTTATTTAGCTCTCTATAATCGATGCACAACCTCATCGATCCATCCTTTTTCTTGACGAACAAAACGGGAGCACCCCAAGGCGAAGAACTTGGCCTTATAAATCCGTTCTCAAGCAACTCGTCTAACTGGATACGCAACTCCTCCAGTTCGCGTGGGGCCATCCGGTAAGGCGCCTTGGCAATAGGACGCGTACCCGGCTCCAAATCTATAACAAACTCCACGTCTCGATCAGGCGGGAGACCAGGAAGGTTAGCTGGAAAGACATCAGAAAAATCACGAACCACCGGGATCTCCTCCAAACACGCCAAACTAACCTTGGTTTCTAAAACCGAAACCAAACAAGCAAAACATCCGGAATCTACAAGCTTTCGAGCACATACCGCCGATATAGTCGGAGAATCCTGGCGCGGATAACCGTAAACACTCCCGGGCTGACCGTTGTCCATCCTGAAGTCCAAGCGTTTACCCTTGCATTGGATCACAACATCATATCTGGACAACCAGTCCATGCCTAGGATCACATCGAAGTCTTCCAGATCCAACAGCTTCAAATCAGCAATCGTGAGAAAATCGCCTAGTAAAATCGGACAACTCTGAATACCCTGATCCGAAACTACAGATTCGCCTGAAGGAAACTTGACACAAAACGCATCACCAACACGATCGAGATTCAAACGGTAACGCTCTACGAAGGCCCTAGCCACAAATGAGTGGGTAGCGCCGGAATCGAACAGAACACGCGCCCAGCGGTTCTTTACCTTAAATCGTCCTATAAAATTGCACACGCGACTAAGGAAGCGAACGCTCAAAACTATAATTATGAGCTAAACATTAAAACTAGGGGAGAGTCTAACCTGATATCACTTGCGTGGACGCCTGAGCTTCCTCCATAGAGACCACGTTCAACTTTCCTTTTCCCTTGTCCACTTGCTGCGGCGGCGGCAAGGCCTGAAGAGGAACTGGCTGCAGAGTAAGCTGAGCTTGCGGGCACTGATACTTGAGATGACCCTCTTGACCACACAAGAAACAACTTCTCGCCTTCTTCCAGCAATGGGCAGCATCGTGCCCCGGCTTCTTGCATACGGAACAAAACAAGTCTTTCTTTGGGATACCTTGGATCGCATGAATCTGCTCTTTCTTCTGAGCTCCTAATCTTTGATAGCACCTTTCAAATGGATGGCCCGGTCGGCCACAGAAACTGCATACCTCTTTGTTTCTCTTTCTCGGAGCAGCGTCAGGGACCTGAGTACTCTTACCCTCATCAGACTTTCTTTTATCTTTTCTCAGTTGTTGACCTCGATTCTTGGCGTTATCAATTGCCTCTACCTTTAAGGCAGCTTCCACCATACCAGCATAACTTGAGGTCGCATAGGCACTTGTTAATTGCTGGACGTCACTCCTTAGCCCAACCAGAAATCGCTTGCTTCTATTTTCATCGGAACTCACCAAGTCTGGGGCAAATCGGCTTAGCTTACTAAACTCGATTTCGTACTCACTAACCATGAGCTGCCTCTGCTTTAAGTGCAGGAAATCATTCATCAGACGGTCCCTCTCGACCGATGGCAGAAACTTGCTCAGAAGTAGCTCCTTAAAGGACTCCCAGGAACACCCGTCCTTCAGACCTTCTTTCTCCCTCAGCCACCATCCCTTTGCCAATCCTTTGAGCTGATATGCGGCTAACATCACTTTCTGATCATTAGTGATCCCGGAGTATGAGCACATCTCCTCGATTGATATCATCTAATCGTCTAAGACCATGTAATCTGTCTTGCCATCATACGTCGGAGGCCTAAGTCACTGAAACTGAGAAATAAAGGTCATCTCTGGTGGCACCACGACCGGAGGCACCAGAGGAGCGGGGGGAACAGGGACAGCTTGACCCACAACAGGGTCCTGAACTCTCGGAATCTGCCCTGCCACAACTGCTAACAAGGACTGGACCTGAGACTACAAATCCACTACTTGCTTTGACAAGGCTTCATTGCTTTGTCGCAGACCTTCTATCATTGCGCTGCTCTGCGCACCTGAAGATTCTCCCTCCGATTGGGGAGTCAACCTTGTCGAAGGATGCCTCGACATTCTAATGGAACAACAAAACACTAATCAGACACCTAGCCCACCCACTAGAACCAAACAACATAGTACAAACAATACATACTTAAGTACTTGCTCATGCTGCTAGCTTGCTCTGGGATTTTCAATAATGATGATATGCTTATCCTACGATGATTCACTATCATCATACTAACTCTTGTGCCTAGATCGGGAATGCATGAATTTATATTCTTTTTGACTCAAAAATTATGTGTGTACACATGTCATCCTGCAAATCTTTAGTTTGGCACGTTGTGCTTATATAATGTTATGCTATGCATGATTGTGCTATGCATTCTAAAGAGGCCCTAATGCATGTTATGAGCGGCGTACACATGAAAATGTTATGCATCCCATACTACATAACATTTTCATGCGACGAAAAAGAAAACGTGCTAGCCGCATTCATGTGGTGAGGTTATGCATCTCATACTACATAACTCTCACATGTTGCCTCCTATGGTGGATCCATATACAAACACATAGTATGCATCCCATACTACATAATATGCCTCGTATACTTCATGTCATGCTATGAGTGTAGTGTTCGTGCTTCAGCCAAGACGTGCTGATGACATATCGGTGTGTGTATGATATGACTCTAAACACCTAATACTAACAGGGACAGGTTGCCCGACAATTTGTCAAGCAACCTCCCTCTGATACCAACTGTCACAACCCGCATTTTTCTCAATTATAAAATAAATCAGAGCACGAGATAACTATGAGCTGTGATGCCACGTCAAGCAGGGGATAACTGCTGACGCTCAGGCGACACTCTAATCCTTCAAATCATAAGTTAAAATGAATAGAAAATTGATTTTTTAATTAATTGGTCGTATCCCTCGGCTCAGTGGATCAAATAGTCCACGGTTTGAAAACTATTTTTATACGTAGCGGAAAAATACTTCATTTATGCTAAACATCCTAAAAGAGCGCATAAGCGTCCTAAGAGGACAACTTACACTATGCAAGACCCTAGATTTCAATTTATAATATTTATAAAGAAAACCATCTTTTTACGCATTTGGAAAATAATGATTGAGCTTTCATAAAAGCATGTTGATCATGCAATACATATAATAATCTTTCTATAGGTTTCAAGGTAACTAGCAACCTAGCATAAAACATTCTCAGAGAGCAAGTGTAACTACCACAAAACAGGTAAACTAGCAGCTAAGCAAAGTCTTAATTTCACAAAGGAAAATCACCAACGGGCGTCAACAACCTGACACGAACCCGCTGGCGAGCATGTATGTCTGTACTACTACAAGGCAAAAGAACTACCTCAACAAGTGAGGAAAACACTGCCACAACGCAGTCCACAAGGAAACTCCTGAAACTAGCCGCATAGTCGGCTACATACCTGAACCTGAGGCATTCAAAAGAAGAACACCTCAGCAAGAAATAATAAAATAGGAGGCAAAGAAACATCAGATAATTATTGAATGAAAAGAGCAGAAAGAAAAAGGGTTACCAACCCTGCAAGAGAGATGCTGAAAATCTCAGCTAAAGAATCCAAAAAGGGACAAAATGTAAGTATAACAGTCAGTAAAGTGAGAGAAAAGCAACAAGTACTAAAACGTACCAAACTCCGCTCAAGCCTGCAGAGACAAAAAAAGCACCAATATGCATCAAAAGAACAGTATGAAAGGAACTAACAGTCCTAAACTTGTAAATCATTAGCACTGGCACAAATCCCAAACCTGTGTCGGAGACTAAGAACAGTCACAACCGAACAACCAGGTCCAGGTGTCTCAAGAGTACTAAAGGGGCCGCCACAGGGTCCACACACATAGAGTTCCAACCTCTTACAGGAACCCAAAATGTCCAAAGGAGGGAATGGTGGTGGCCACGGCTCAAACTCCCCTGGTACCATACTCCTTCAGAAACCCAGCTACCACATGCTAAGGATCCACGATTCGGCACCAAAACTAGCCGATAACACCACTTAAAACTACCAAGTTCTACAACCAAAACCCGCCGAATTATTTCCCCCTACCCGCCGAATTATTTTAAAATAAATACCGAAACTTCCTAGTTTAGGCCGATCACAAGCCCTAACCTAGGAATATTCCTATCTCACATATTCTACGACAAGGAGAAAAGAAAATAAAGCAAAAATACAACTCATGGATGCGCGCAAGAGGGGAGAAACTCACTTGCCTCAAATCGATCTTGAAAACGTCCTACCAAAATACTCCAACACGTAGATCCGTCCAAAAGGGGGCACACGAAGACGAGATCTACGAAAAAAACGGACAACGGGGGTTAGGGCCGAAAAAAACTAAGGCGAAACGGTCACCGAAACGGGAAAAACTTACCGCGATCTCGAAGCTCTCGCCGAGAGCTTTCCAACGCCGCGATCGGATCGAAAATCCGTCCACCGGATCGGCGGTGGCGGCCGCCGGAAGATTCGCGAACGGAAGGGTTCCGCACACGCCAAATTTGTTTCGCACTGGAGGGGGGGCTGATCGGAGGAAGAAGAAGAGAATTGCCTTTTTCTTAATCTTATATAAATAATAATATTATTAATATAATTATATAAATAATAAAATATAAGTAATAATAGAAAAAGGAGGGCAGATTCGGTGAGATGATTCTCCCTTTCTATTTTTTTACTTTTTTTTTTATTTAATTAATTCTTTATATATATATATATATATATATATATATATATATAATAATACAAGCAGTCGTGCACGGGAGACCCCGTGCGGGGCGGCGACATTGGTTTGGGGCAGAGACATTTGTCGGGGGCGGCGACATTTGTCGGGGGCGGCGACATTGGTCGGGGGCAACGACATTGGTCGGGGGCGGCGACAATGGTCGAGGGCGGCGACATTGGGCGGGGGCGGCAACATTGGTGGGGCGGCGAGTAGGGGAATAAGAAAAAAAAACTATGCAAATGAGTAGAGGAATAAGAAAATTTATGATCAAATGACAAAAAAAAAATCATACAAATGGGTAAAGGAATAAGAAAATTGAGGGGTATTTTGACATTAAAATGTTACACCAAGGTTGGGGGGTATTTTGGGAAAACGAATGTTACACCATTGCTCTTTTGGAGTTTACTTATATATATACAAGCAGTCGTGCACGGGGGACCCCGTGCGGGCAACATTCGTCGTGGGTGCGACATTTGTCAAGGGTGCGACATTTGTCGAGGGGGAGACATTTGGCTGAGGCGGCAACATTGGTCGTGGGTGCGACATTTGTCGAGAGGGCGACATTTGTAGTGGGGCCGACATTTATTTTGGGGGCGACATTTATCGTGGGAGCGACATTCGTTCTCAAAATCTACTGTATGTCTAACAGGGTGGCTAAATCAGACTGAATCATTTTTTTCGTCTGCGAATTGGGTGATCTTTGACCGCATCTATAAGAAGAGTTCTCAGAGTATAAGAAGAAATGAGTAAAAAGATCACCCAAGATCCGGCCCAAACAAATAAAAAGGAGGGGAGAGCTCTTGGGTGGTCTTCGGACGCATCTAGGCGGGCTTCACCCGCCTCCGCATGGGATTCGCTCGTGCTATATGTGTCGTTGCGGGCTACGTCTGCAACATATACATATGAGTACTCAAAATGACCGTAAAAAATCTAAATCACTATTATATTTTTATTTTGTAAAAAACATATGTTTTTACATACAAAACATAATTTATATCTCTACTCTCTAAATATAATAAAAATGACAAAAAAGACTCAAACAAATGAAAAGGAGTGTTGATTATATGAGGGGTATTTAGGGAATAAATGTTACATCATTGTGGAGGGTATTTTAGGAATCCAAATGTTACACCATGGCTCTTTTGCTCTTTGCTTATAGTATAAAGATAATAATATATATAATTATTACAACAAGATAACATTATATCGTTACGGAGGGTCAAACGCGCGTCGAATCGAACGAAATTCGCACCATAGGCGAATGACGACGCTACGAAACCAACTGCGAAGTCGAAATCGAATTCTGACGCACCGTTTTCGAGATAATAATTTCTAAAGTTAACGGCGTACGCGAAAACATACAAACTTCAATCGCGCGCCGAGACTCCAAAAATGCTCGGAACGCGACGAAACTTGACGAGCAAGTCTAAAATTAGCCGATCTAATTTCCTAATGTAAAATCTTCCACTCGCGACGCAAATCCCAAAATTTGGTCGGTCAAACCTAACGAACGCAAAACGCGCTAACGACAAAGTCGGTAACAAAATCCGACGAACAAAACTCGGGCAAATTCTCCCGAAGCCAAAACACAAGCATTCCCCAAGAGGCTCCACCGAGTCACCAAACAGACTCCGGCTCGCTAGGGAATCTTGCTACCAGGCATCACCAAGCCACGCAGGGAACCTAAAGAGCTAAAAGCACGCTCTAACAACGTCACCTGACCAACACGCGCTAACATAACGCTCTGACGTCATAATACGTCAAATAAGAAATTAAATAAATCACTGGAAAATCGGGGGCGTTACAGTGCATGTCGCAGGCGAGCTGCTGGCTGCAGCGAATGAACTGCGGGTTGCTGGCTGCAGCGGGCTGGCTGCAGCGGGCGAGCTGCTGGCTGCATCGGGTGAACTGCGGGCTGCTGGCTGCAGCGGGCGAGCTGCTGGCTGCAGCGGGCGAGCTGTTGGCTGCAGCGGGAGCGGGCAAGGCGTAGGCCGCAGGTGAGCCGCGGTGGGGGGAGGATGACCCGTCGCCGGGGGCGGTGGCTGGTACGAATGCAGCGAGAGGGGCTGTTGCTCCATCTGTTGGCAGAATATGATCGCTGGCCGAGATTTCTGCAGGATCGTTCTCTTCCCAATCCCACTTCGCTTCTTCACAAAAGACGACATCACGGCTGATTACGAGCTTGCCCGTCTTTGGATTGAACAGCCGGTATGCCTTAGTGCCCGCCTCGTAGCCGATGAGTACCATCTTGGTGCCCCGATCTTCTAGCTTTGCAAGGTTGGGCTTTGTAGTCTTCGCGTACGCAAGGCAACCGAAAGTGCGAAGGTAGTGCACTTTTGGTTTCCTTCCGTAGAACGCCTCGTAAGGCGTCTTCCCAACAACGCTATGTGTAGCCGCCCGGTTGAGTAGATGCACCGCGGTTGCTAACGCTTCTCCCCAAAACTTCGCCGGCACGTGTTTGCACTTTAGAAGACTCCGAACCATCCCCATGACAATTTGATTGCGGCGCTCCACCACGCCGTTTTGTTGCGGAGAGTAATGGGATGTGAGAAATCGTTTGATCCTGACTCCCTCACAATAGACATCAAACCCCTTGGAGGTGAACTCCCCATCTCGATCGCTACGGAAGCCCTTTATTTTGAACTCCGTTTCCATCTCCGCTCGCGCCTTTAGCCTTTTGAATGCATCCAAGGCTTCGTCCTTGGATCTCAATAACTCCACCCACATGAACCTGCTATGATCATCCACTAGCAAGAAAAAGTATTGTTTACCTCCCGGAGTGGCCGGAGTGATGGGTCCGCACAAATCTCCATGTACAAGTTGAAGAGGCTTTGTTGCACGGCCCGCCGCAACACTCGGAAATGGTAACCTTCGTTGTTTTGCCACCAAGCACCCGTCGCAAAGTTCCTGTGAGTGCTCAATGGAGGGCATTCCCTCCACCATCTTGAAACGCCCCATGTCATGAAGTGCTCGAAAGTTGAGATGTCCCCATCTAGCGTGCCATAGCCACGCCTCATCTTTGTATTGTTCCGCTAGCAAGGCCACCGGAGAATCCGTCTTCATGTTTAGGATGTAGAGACGATTCTTGGACCTCTCCACCTTCGCCAAGAGACGCCTCTCTTGATCGAATAGACACAAGAATCTGTCCTCCATGACGATCTTGCATCCGTTCTCCTCCAATTGTCCCAAACTCGCAATGTTTGTGCGGAGTTTCGGGATGTAGTAGACGTTGGTAAAAACTTTGTGCTGCTCCTTTTTGTCTTTGAGGAAGACTGCTCCCCGACCACATATCTCCACCGAAGAGCCATCGCCAAACTTCACCTTGCCTCTCACCGTCTCATCTAGCGAGGAAAAGAAATCCTTGCAACCCGTCATATGGTTGCTAGCCCCCGTATCAAGGTACCAATCCGATTTCTCCACGTCGCCGGGAAAAATGCCCGGTTGCACATTATCTTCATTAAGGAGAAAATTTGAACATACCATTTTTGGGTGATCTTCTTCGCCCTCCGCCAATAAAAGAGCCGGTTCGATATCCTCGAAGGCTTCGGCCATGTGCGCTCTCTCCTCGTTGTCCTTCTTTTTCGAGCGGCACTCCGAGGCATAGTGGCCCATTTTGTGGCAATAGAAGCACTCAATTTTTGACTTGTCTTTACCACCGTCGTTGCGATCTTGACCGTCGCGTCGATCGTTGTTGCGATGTTGTCCGCCGCGCCCTCGTCCACGGCCGCGGCCTCCACGGCCTCCGGTTTAATGTCCTCCACCATTATATGGCTTCTTGTCACGAGCCATAAACTCCCTCATCATCAAGAGGAATTTTTCCTCGTCTTTGTTGGTAGCCCCACCAACACGCTCTTCATGAGTCTTGAGACGGCCGACAACCTCCTCCACGGTCATCGTCGTGAAGTCGCCAAATTGCTCTATCGTCGAAGCAATCTGGGCGAACTTCGATGGGACAGATCGCAAGAATTTCTTCACAACCGCAACCTCCGCTACCTTTCCTCCCAACGCCCTTTGCATGTTGACATTTGTGGTAAGCTTCATTGTGAAATCATCTATTGAGTCCGTCTCCTTCATGCGAAGCATCTCAAACTCCGTTTGCAGAGTTTGGATCTTTGCATCCTTGACGCGGTCCGCGCCTTGGTACATGATCCGAAGCATGTCCCATACCTCCTTCGCAGTTTTCTTCTCCGCAACCATCTGGAGAACGTCATCTGGAAGAGCTTGTTGGATGACCGAAAAAGCTATTTTGTTCTTTTTCTCATCCACCTTCGCCGTCGGATCGATTGGTTCCACCACCTCCAAGACGTCCTGGACATCGAGGATCCCCCTCATTCTGATAGCCCAGACGCCGTAGTTGCTCCTCGTGAGCACCGGGTATTTGAAGTGTCCATGGAACCCATCCGACTTTGAAGATGTCTCTGCCATTGAAGAAACAACGTTTCTTCCTCACAATGGAACGATCTCCTCCTTGCTCTGATACCAAATGTTAGAAAAAACTCCAAAATAACATGGCAGAGAAGTAATTTTTTTTGAGGAAGAAAGCTTCCAACTTTTCTTGATTAATTTTGTTCAGCAATACAACTTCATTATATAGTTGGAGATATACAAAGAAACACCCAAATAATTAACACCTAATTAAATCATAACTCCTAAACCATTTAAGGGAAATAAATTCCAAAAAACCGCCGCAACATTAAGGCCCATGAAAACAAAAGTAACGGTAAAAAACAGTCCAGACAAAAAAAACTAATTATTAACAGCTGCTCCCTCTGGCCTTCACTGCGGAAAGTTCTGCAGCATACTGAAGGTTTATTTCTGCTGATCCATCTCCTTGATCTCTAACCAGAGACGAATTAACGAGGTAATGCCACCGATGGCTGGTCTCCCTATTGGTTTCCTATCGATCTCACGGAGTTCTTCAAGTTTCCCGCGGCAGCTTCCGCCTTCATATACTCGGTCTTCTACGAAGTATTTCTACCAAGGCTTCAGCTTCCGATGCCCGGGAGTCATTGGAGCCTTCAACATCTCCTACCACTTCTATGCTCTCGATCTTCTCTAGCGACTGTCACCCTGAAGAGCGTCGTGTTGAATTTTTTCTCTTTGGTGGATTGTTGTCTGCTATGGCTACTGCCTCGAGATCATCCCCGTTTTTCTGACGATTCCAGCAGTTTTCTCTAACGACTCCAGTTGCTTCCCCTTGTCCTTCAACGACTCCAGTCGCTGCCCCTTGTCTTTTGGTCATTTTTTAATGTTTTCACATGTCTGTTTTATTGTTAGTTGTTATTAATGTCTTGTCTTCGTTCCTTCATGCCTTCATGCACGTGTTCTTCACGTGAGGGGAAGTGCTTGGGACGAAGGTAACTCAGATGGTATTTTCTGACTCTTGTCTTAGTCCCACGCGGCCTCTAGGCTTATATCATGTTTTGTTTTCTTCTCCCCAAGTTTTTCTTTGTTGTGGTATGGTCTTTGTTGATTGACCTTTCTATCCAGTGGGTTGTCGTATCCTTGATCACCCATCTATTGATTTCTTTCCGGCGACTCCACGACATGTGTAGGACCTGCATCATGTGTGGGTCTATGTCATGTGTGACTATGTTCGCGACTTGATTCCCCGATTTTGAATTTTCCTCAGTGGCTTGTCTTTTGTTTTATTCCACTTAGCCTACTACCATTACCGTTCCTTTTATGAGGTTTTCATGTTAAAAGGTTTCTCCTCTAACTTGAGAGGGAGTGTTGAAGTTATCAATTTTATATTAATATTTAGGTCTTTAAGTCTTTAATCTCACATCATGTATTCATGTGTCTGAGTTTGTGTCCTTGTAACTCTTATATATTACCCCATTGTGAAAGAATAAAACTACACCGTCTATTTTCTTTTCTACTATTCAACTAAAATAATGTTAGCCCATATCAATCAAGTCATCAAAATTCAGACATCGGATTCGCTGATAGCCTAGTAGAACCACTACCTGTGGATCCCACAACGGTGTGGCCACTAACAATTCGCCTTAACACTTGGAGACCCCGCGTTCAATGGGGCTATTCCAGTGGAATTGATTGCCATATCTAAACAATTTTTTGACATCCAACGAATGACTGAAGCATAGAAGGTTTCCGTCATCTTCAATGGCTTCGCCAAACCACATCACGGCTCATGTGGTCCTCTTTCAAATAAGTGTCGATCGATCACAATGACCACCGGTATTCAGACAATGCAATTGAACGCCCATGTGAGGTAAGTCAATTTGGCTTCCTTAACATTTATGTGAACTATTTTGTTGAGCTTATCACCCATGTTCCCAAACTGTCATCTCACCGCTATTCGGGGTTTTTTCATGCAAGGCTCAAGAAGTTTTGGTGTCGTATTCCTCTGCTTGCTCGAGGAAGAACAAACCAAAGGGAGATCTCAATGCCCAAAGCACAGATCTAAACAACCCTAAACCCATCTCAAAAACCCAACATCTCAAAAACCGCAGAAACTCTACATCTCAAAAACCCTACATGGTGCTAAAATCGCAGAAACCCTACATCTCAAAAACCCGAGTACCTGCTGGAATCGCCGCCCCAGAGGTGGTATCTTCTGGAAACGCAACCCCTGTGGTGGATAGACCCTTCGACGAGTCCAGGTGTGGAGTCGTCGCCGGAGAAGTCACCTCCTTGTTCGTCCGTGGAGTGTCGCAATGAGGTATGGCGGAGGAGTTCTGGCGTGGGAAGAATAGGAAAGAAAATGTCGTGGACGAAAAGGTTTTGCCATTAATTTTAGGACTAAAATGTAAAATATAGAAATGTTAAGGACTACTTTATTCAAAAGAAAAGTTTAGGGACTGAAATGTTTGAGGAATGAAATGTTGAGAACTGAAATGACTATTTTGCCCCACTAACATATAATGGATGTTTGACATGACAATGGTTATGATTGCCACCAAGAAAATAAAACTAATTTTGAATGTAAAAGTAGATGAAATTCCTTGGGTGAGATCAGGCATTCATGATGGTGTCCTAATAACCACATAAGAGCCCTTAAATTTAGGATAAATTTCCAATATAGCCTTAATAATAAATTAAAGTATAGGAATAACCCTCATTTACTAACCATTCCCGGAATGACCTCTTTTTACATTTTTTGCAGGCAGGTGGGCCCCGGCTACAGCCTAGTCGGATGATTAACAGAGGAAAACGGTGATTAACAGTTTTTGCAGGTTGCTTTACACTCTTGATTAAAGTATGGTTGTTGTATTACTACGTGAGCTCGGCTCGGTGGCATCTTTATTCTCATTAATGAGGGAACTTTGATGCGTGCAATTTAAGAGTTAGTGCATTACTTCAAAAGTCATTCCCATTAACGTTCTCAAAGTAAACTAAATAAACATCTAGTGCATCCTCAAGACATCAGATGTTATTAGAGCAAAATTAAAACAAAACGACTAAGGAAAAAATCCTCCAAAATGTCTTAAAAGAGCCGGCAATTCTTTCCTTACTACAGCTAGTGCATCCCTTCATAAAACCTGAAAAAAATAAAAGAAACATTATTACAAATATTTAAGTAGATAATTTGCACACAAAATGTAATAACATTTTAAAAACAAATACATTCTTATCTTCAATTTTCTGGATTTATGAGACATGTTGCTCGATTGTGTCCCAATTATTTACAAATACCACATCTTCTATTACTACGATCAATCTGATCATCCATTGTATTATGATGTCGACGAGTTTTAGGGCGTCTGATCCTTCTCAAATATTTACTTTGAGAACGTTCATGCGGTCGTAACCGCTTGACCGGTGAAAATAAGTCCCACCAAACAGAGCCTTAATTGCCAAATATAAAGAGCATGCTCCTCTGACATACTTCTTAAAAGTCTTGGCTCATATTTTTCACAAATTATTAATTGCTTCAAAGCCTTATGGTAAAAACAGAAATTTAGGTAGTACATGAAGACAACTTAAGAGACTACTCACAAGTGAGTAGTAGACTTAAATGATTCGTAAACAATTGCCAAAAACAGTCATACTGAATTTTTTTGATAGTGACATAAAATCCAATACATATGATCCATATTCATATATATCTTATATTATAAGGGAAACCCACCCTTTAGTGCAACATTGACATTTCCCAAAATGCCCTTACACCAAAGAGTGAATCACCCTATTTTATGGAACATTTGTTTTTTATATCAATCCCAACAAAGTTAACCAAATTAATTAACAAAACTAAATAAAATAAACTAAACTAAAATACAAAGAATAAATTACACTAATATAAAATAAAATAAGAGTGTGGAAAATTAAAAATCTAAAAAATAAATAAAGCATTATATAATAAATAGAGTAATAATATTTCGGACACGAAAGTGCTGCGGCCTAAAGCAGTCTTCTTCCACTTGACCTAAATCCTACGCCCCTCCCGCTTTCAGGCTTTCACCTTGCACGTTTGAATTCACCATTTGTTTGCTTGTCTTGTCCCAGTTAGTTATCAAAGAAGATGACCGGAGATGCAAAGCAGGCCGCAAAGGAAGAACCGGCAGACGATCTCGACGGCCCCATTTCTGGTCTCAGCCGGAAGCCCTTGAAGAAGGAGGAACTCATTCCCAAGGACGAGCGGGACGATGATAATACCCCCCTCACTCTTTATAAGTCTCACAAAAAGAGGCCCTCCATTTCTCCCAAGGTGGAGAAGCAAGAGCCCGAAGATGATGAAGACGAGAATCCCCTGAAGGTAGTAGCTGCTTTCCTCTTGATAATCGATCTTAAATCTTAATCCCTTTCTCATTTTCTGATTGATTGTGACAACTGGTTGTCAAAACGCAGAAAAAGAAAGTTCTTAAGAAAAATTCCAAACCTAAAAGCGTGAAGAAAGAACTGGATTTCAAGGAGGAGGAGGAAGAAGAAGACGGAAAGCTGTCTAAGGTGTTTCTCTCGATGCTCAGTTTGATCTTTGCTCTTTTGCTACATTTTGCGTTGGGGATTCTGTATTTGTTATTTCGTATTTCAGAAGAGTAGAAAAAGGAAGAGAGTGGAAAAGAAGAAGGCGGCGGTGAAAGTGAAGAAGGAGAGTGTTTCTCGAGAGAAGATTAAGAGTGATAAGAAGGAAAAGAAACAGTATCAACTTCCTGGTCAGAAACATGAGAAACCAGAGATGGTAAGTAAGGATGATTTCTTCTCCTTAACATTTCAATGATTCCCGTGAGTGTTCATTTTGGATACTGATGGGTTTATCCTTCATTACTGTCGGAGCTACAGAGGGATCCTTTGAGAATTTTCTATGAAAGTCTCTATGAGAAAGTGCCTACAAGCGAAATGGCTGCTCAATGGTTAGTTCATGTTTTATATTTATAATGTATCTTCATATGCTGTTTTCATTTCAGAGTTTTTTTCATTCATATATTTTTGTTTGTTTTTTAGTTTTCTGAGTAAATACTATATCACAATAATCTTCATAACAATGTTGATTTGCTTAAGGTTTATAGGAGTTATTTCTCTGGCATTGGCTGAGCTACATAAGTTTACATACATGCGGCAACAACACAACTTAGAAAATATGTGACTTTACCTTATTGTGGATGCTATATTCAATAAATACTGCTTAGGATCGTATTTTCAGTTTTTTTTTGAAATATGTCCAAATGTTGATATTTAGAGGAACTTATATGGGAGTGGCAATCTATGTACTGTTGATTTTGCATGTCAAGTATCACAGGTAGTGTGCAATTTGTATCCAGCATTTTTCTTGTCCTTCACATGATGAGAAAGGCTGTAGAAATGCCAGTGGGTCACATACATTTGTTTGCTTTACAAAAGCCTGGTTTAGTTTACTTTAAAACCTGGTGATTTGATTTGGTAAAATGCTTATCGGTTTCATCTTCGTCTTAAAGGCAACAAGGTCGGAGCTTTGTCTTTTGTAAATAAATTTGATATGCCCATCTCATTTTTTGATCCTAGTTTAGTTCTGTCAAATTCTGAAATCATTAGTCTACCAAAATTTGAAGTAGGAAGTAATGGGACTACATATATAAAGTATTTGTTAAAGTTTAAATGTGTCAAGGGTATATTCAACATGTAAGGGCGAAGATATCTACTGCATATTTATGATTTCAATGACTTGTTCGAGGATACAATCTTGTAAATTTAGTAATGAAAATTGTTTGTTTATCATCTTGTTTGGACCCCCCCCCCCCCCCACACACACACACACACACACGCACGCACGCATATTCTTCTCCTCCTAACTGTCACTCATATCTAAGTACACACAGAAGTAGTGAAGGGACATTTCAATATAGAAAAACTTGATTAGTTTCTCGAACCGTCTTGTTTTAGTTTCTTTTTCATCTACTTTTCTTCTTCCAACACCCTAGTAGAGCTCGATCAAAACCTTGGAGAAATTGAGATTCAACATCCTCAAATATGTGCCGAGTGTGGCCATATATTATTTGGTAGTTGTTGGCAGAGATGAAAAGCAAATCAATGACTCCAAAGAATGTGCCAACTTCATTGGTGTTGAATACTTTTGATACACGGATGATCACCTCAATGCATTTCCCCCAGTCTCATGTGAGGCACAACCACAACTCCATCTCTCTGTCCGAGAGATCATCTCACAGTGGATCCACTTTTGCATACATTCCTACACACAATTTATCAATATTCAACCAATTTTGTCACTTCCTTGGATTTTCTGGCAACTCCCATTTATGGCCGCCCAGGATTAATAGTGCCTCCATTTATGTTATCAGTTATCACTGGAGTGTGGTTTAAGATGTCGGGTATTGGGAAATTTTTCTAATCATTGAATCCTATTTGATTTGGTTCCTTAGGTTAAATCTTCATATGGTTAGGTTTTGTTCTTATTTACAATTCTATTGATCAGGGGATCAAATTGTTGATTGATCATCATCATAATCATACATCAACCATGTTCACAAGAGCCACCGATGGTTGAGATTTGTCAATATCAATACTTTTGGGATTGAAGAGGAGGCGATCAAAAAATCATAGGTGAAAACAATATAGAAATTAAACTTCGAACTCTCAAAATTGAGAGTGAAAAAATCTACGATCATCTGATCTTAACACTCAAATTCATATAACATCAACTAATTGCAATTTCATATCGTGAGGCACTTCTATTTTAGCCATTCAACCTTAACATCAACTATTTTAACCAACTCAAATTTATAGTACTTCTAAGGCACTTCTATTTTAACCATTCAACCTTAACTCTATCTTATTCTCTTTCTTTTCGATAATCAATCCAAAATATTTAAACTCAGCACAATGTTTCTATTTATCTTCTAATAATAATACAAATTATTAATTGTTAATGTAACTCCCACTAAGATTTTATATCGTGAGTGGTGGGCCGAACATTACAACTCTGTCATCTTCCGGCTTCCCTCCATTTCCCGCCACTCATTCCTTAAAAAGTGTTTAAAATCAAAATGAAGTTGCTTTCCACCCTCCACGTTCAATTGTATTGAGGCAATTCGTGATTCCGTTATCTGTAAAAATGATGAAACCCCCAAATTTTTTCCTTGTCCCTGGTGCTGAAACAGACCCCTCCGTTAGAGCTAGGTTTGACGTCTGCTGGAGATTCTTTGATCCCTGTTGAGGGTTTCTTGAGCTTAATCTTTGTCACCTTTCCCTCGATAAAATGTTGTTGGTGTGTTTGATCTCAAGACCACCTCCAAATACTGTAAAATTTCTTGATCCTCTTTCTCGTTTTAACAACACTTGTATGCTCCTGTTCGTTCTCTCGCCGACGTCATTGCGGTTTATAACTGTTGGATTCATTTATAAGAGCATATTCTAGTTCATTTATAATAGTCTAAATAATTCATTTATGGTCTTGATTATTTGATTTTTCAAATTTTCAAATTCATATAACATCAACTAATTGCAATTTCATAAAATGTAACTTTAAGTTTCTATCTTATTCTTTTTTTGCATAGTGCTTCTGAGGCACTTCTATTTTAACCACTCAACCTTAACTCTATCTTATTCTCTTTATTTTTGACAATCAATCCAAGATATTTAAGTTTAGCACATGAATGTTTCAATTTATCTTCTAATAATAATACAAATTATTAATTGTTAATGTAACTCCCACTAAAATTGTATATCGAGTACTCGGTCATAATTTTAGACCCCGCTTAGGAGAACTTTTTAGCTCCATTGCAGTGCGGCGGGCTGAACATTTCATGACAACTCTGCCATTTTTTGTCTCGCCTCCATTTCCCGCCACTCATTCCTCAAAAAGTGTTTAAAATCAAAATGAAATTGCACTCTGCCTTCCACAGTTCCATGTCCAAGTGTTTTGAGGCATTCGCAGTTCTTTTATTTGTGATAACGACGAAACCCCCAAATTTGTTTCGTGTCTCGAGCGCTAAAACAAACCCCTCCGCTAGGGCTAGGCTTGACTTCTTCTAGAGATTCTTTGTTGATCCTTGCCAAGGGTTTCCCGAGTTTAATCCCCGACGCCTTTCCCTTGATAAAGTATAGTTTGTTGTGTTTGATCTAAAGACTGCCTCCAAATATTGTAAGTTTCTTGATCCTCTTTCTCGTTTTAACAACACACCATTGTATGGTCCTCTTCGATCTCTCGCCGATGTCGTTGCGGTTTAAAATTGTTGGATTCATTTATAAGAGCACATTCTAATTCATTTATAATAGTTTGAGCTTACCCCTAATTGCTTCATATAAGGTCTTGATTATTTGTTTTTTTTTAATTCGCTAATAGAAACATTTGTGGGTAGGGGTGCAAGTTGAGTTGAGCCGGCTCGTAAGCTCGATGAACCGGCTAAAAAAACTTGATTCAAGCTCGAGTTTGCCGAGCTGGAGTTCGGTTGCGACCGAGCTTGCGCTTATTTTTGTTTATGAGCTCGCGAGCCGTTTCGTGAGCTTTTTTTAATAGGATTTTTTTTTAATTTTAATAGATATAAGATAACTCATGAGTAGGAAAGCTCGTGAGCAACTCGACTCGGTCTCGCGAGCTTATGTGTCAACCTCAAGCTCCATATACAAGTCCTTTGCACTCCTATTTGTGTTGAGGTTTTTCCTCGGCAAAATATTGTTGAATTTTTGAGCCCTGAGATGAGGGGAACTGAGAGTGAGCCCTGAATATAGATGACCCAGACTTTGCTCGAATAAACTACATGAACCAATACAATAAAATCAACTGTGACAAACAATCAAACACCTGTAAATTGACTGTGGCATACGATCAAACACCTGTAAATTGACTGTGGCATACGATCAAACACCTGGGTAAATAGACTGGCAAACAATCAAACGTTTACCTGGGTAAATTGACTGTGGCAAACAATCAAACACCTGGGTAAATTGACTGTGGCAAACAATCAAACACCTGGGCTGCCTGCTATCGTGTGGAGAAGGATCCAAATAGTCTTCCTGAGCTCCTCAGCGAGGGGAGTAGTGGTATTGTTCCATTCAAGAGAGAATCTTGTGCCATTGTCAAATGGATTGGTATACTTGTTCTGGTCTTTCTTGTGCTCTATTGATTTCAACTTTCAAATGTTGTCGAAGGAAGAATGCCTCGTAAGGGGTGCAGTTAGAACTGTTAACAATTGAGGCTGCGTTTGGGGTGGCTTATCACAACTTATTTACTCTGTTGAGGTTGGACAAAAATGTCATTGTCATAGAATGTGTGTTTGGTAAGACAAATGTTACTACCGTTATCAAAAAAAAAATTGTTTGGGGCATAAGATTTTGACATGACAATGACATTTTTGTCCAACCTCACTGAAGCAAATAACCTGCGATAAGAAACATCAAACGTAGCCTGAATCTCAAGCCAATCGCTCGCGCTTCAAAAATTGATCTGAATTCATTTGATCCTATCTCAAAGTTATCCAAGTGTGATTGTGCACCTGTCTTTACCCGTTCTCGTTGTTGCCATATTTGTTATGTTGTATGCAACCTCTCTCCAAAAACTCTACTCCAGTGTCGTTCAAACATAATCCAAATTTGAATGATACATGATTCACCATCTGTTTTCGAGGTAGCTTGAATCAAGATCGATTTGATTCTAGTTTGATCTAATCTAGCCTCGGTTAGTTGACTTTGATCCGAACTTCTAAGCAGACTTTCAATCTTCGATTTGAACTTGTAAGCCAAAGTCGATCTCATTTAATCCAAATTAATAGCCCTTCCGGGGAATATTTCTTTGAAGGTTCAAGGATATATTGAGAGAGGGTGACGGTTGAGAGTGCAGTGGTGAAATACACCAGTAGATTTGAGTAGCTGATGTCCTTTGTCAAGGGCCCTCAAAGAATTTTGCAAAATGGATAGTATATTTTATTTGTTGTTTATTTTTATCTTGAACTTGCACAGGTTAATGGAGCGTGGCTTGCTTTCTCGAGAAGAGGCTGAAACGGTGTATGCAAAGAAGCTAAGAAAGCATCACATTCAGAAATTTGGCTCGCCGGGAAAGGTCACGCCGGTGAAGAAATCTTCGACAACCTCCGTTAAGAAGAAAGTTAAAGTAGCCTCCAAAGCTACTGCGAAAAGAACTAAGAAGAAACTTGGCAATTCAGAAGCAGGCGAAGATGACTCCGGCAATCAAAAGACTACACCTGCGAAGAAATCTTCGGCGGTCTCTGTTAAAAAGGAAGTGAAAGTAACCTCCAAAACAGCAGCGAAAAAAAGTAAGAATCTCAGTGATTCGGAAGCGGAAGCAGACGAAGACGACGATGACGATTTCGTTGAGACCAAGAAGAAGTCGGGTAACAGGAAGAAGGCTTCTGCTTAGGTTTATCATTAGAGGTTTGTTTTGAGATGCCGCAGCCTGCTGTTTTTAGGGTTTAGTTGATTGAGATGAGATTTGCAGCAGTGCGCTGAGGAAATGAGTGAAGCTATTAGGGGTTGTCATTAGTGAGTGCTCAATAGTTCATTAGTGGGTGCTAAGCTGTGTTTAATGATTTTCCATTGGATTAAACATGCATACACTATCATTAACTAATGATTATTGCAGCCATTAATGTTCATCATCAATCATCATCCTCCACAGCTCTCTTTTACTCACTTTAATGAGTGTGTTGAATTGTTTTCATAAATATTATGTCTAATTTGTGCAATTTTTTATTGTGGTTGTGTATTCTTGAATTTTGTAAATTTATATTTCCAATATTATTTTGGCTCCGTTTGGGGGGACTTATTTTCGTCGGTCAAGCGGTTACGACCGCATGAACCAGACCTTAATTATGGTCTGATTCATGCGGTCGTAATCGTTTGACAGGCGAAAATAAGTCCCCCCAAACAGAGCCTTTGTATGCTTGGCACTTGTTAAATTTTCGCGTCATGTTACGATCATTGTCACTCGTGCTAAAATTGCATGTTTTATCTTCAAAATGATAACTCCATTGATTATGTGGGCTCCGATTGACAGAGCTGACACAGTGGTGGTGGTCATGAGCATGATGATTACAAACCGTCGTTTGTAAACGCCCAATCTTGCCTAAGGAATTTCATCGACTTTTATGGAGTAAAAAAGTCTCATCAAATGAAGCCTTAATTTTTTAGATTCATGAAAAATATACGCCAAGATATTTTTCTATGCATTTTTCTATAAATATTATTAAAAAAATTATGGATTATTGTTATTTGAAATGGTGTGTGTATTTTATAATTTCAAACATGCATTTGACACATTCTTTTTAATTTCACACTATAATTTTCTCTATTTCATGTATGCTTTCAAGATCAATAAAGAGAAAATATACGAAGACCTTTACTCTATAATTTCTATCTTTTATCTTAGCACAAAAATGTACTTTTGTAATAGATTGATGATTCTACCATAAAATTAAAATGATTATGGAAAATTGATGCTTTTCTTAAGACCCTGTTTGGCGGAGCGGCAGCAGTGCAGCTATGCTACATGGAGCTGTTTTTGCTGCCGTCCCGCCAAACAATAAAATTGATACAGGCGGTGGCAAAACTCTACTGCCCGCAGTAGGCTGCAGGGCTACAATTCTTTCAAAAAAAAATTAAAACTTAATATTAGTAATAATGTAATTATATTCATCGTCAGTTATTTATGTAATTAATAACATAATTAATAACAGTATTTATATTATAACGTTAATTATTAATGTTAATAATATAGATAATTTTAATTACTGTATTAAAATTAAATTTTATATTTAATTTTCTATCTATTAACTTATATATATATATATATATATTAACTTTAAAATTTATTACGTTAATAATATATAAATATATTAAATTAATATATTAATTTTTAATATATTAACATTTTAAAGTTTAATATTTTTGTTTATATTTATTGCGGGTCAGTAGAGGCACTCGTGAACCGGTTGAGAACTAACCGCCCTATCTCGTGAGTGAGTCGCGCGCGCATATTTGCGTCTTGATGTTCTTTTGGAAGATCAAGCAGCCTCGAAATTGTGCGAGAATGTGCCCATTGGAAATTGGAATTGTATCATCGAGCCAGGCGAGGGCGTGAAAAAAAAATCTGACTCGTCCGAACCTATTTTGGGGAACCCCATTAATATTAGCATTTAATATAATTAACTTTCACAATTAAAAATATTATTATATTTACTTTTATAATTAAATAAAATTAATAAATATAATGTTTTTATATTTAAATAAATATTTAATATCGAGCAAACTTTTAATTATTACTTTGACTTCGTAGATTCTACGGACTATTTAATTATTATTATCACTATTTAATTTTAATTATTGTTTAATATCGAGCAAATAACGTTTTTCAAATAGTTTTAATAATTTTTTCACAATTGCAAAACAACAGATTTTTTCACCATTGTTTCACACCATTGCTTCTCTCATCGACACAACTTCGCCAAACAGGCCCTAAATCTACATGTTGCAGGTCACCCGATTTTTTCCATGTCCAAAGAATTGGACCTTCTTAGCTCGGACTTGGACTGGGCGCACAAACAGTCAATTAAAATCCAGCAGCAATGACGGGAGACTTTTTTTATCGTGGAAAACCCAGAAAGAGTGAAACATCACGTTGTCTGATCTATGTCAGGCTAAAATCCACTATTTTTGTGAGTTTACAAGTTTAGAAAGCTTTCTCAGAAGTTGACATGACACCTCTCCGTTACAAGCTTTGAATACAGGAACAATAAAAAATAAATTAAGTCATAGGAACCTTGATGAGAGCGCTCCGGTCGGAAATATGTTGAAGACTTGATCCGTTGAGAGAGACTGGAAAGTCCTCAGAGCCTTGATCAGAGCGCTCTCGTTGAGAAGAATGTCAAGTCTTTGAAGCCTTGTGATGCTTTCACGTCAGCATCCGCGGAAGCGAATCCCAGTGCTTTCTCCTGGGCCCACACAAACGTCCTAGTGATAGTCGGGCGTTGCGCACGCTAGAGAGGGTGGAGAGCAAATTCCAAGCAGAGAAACGATATAAATTTCATGTTCTCGCTAGAAAACCTTAATGCTCTCTGTAATCTCGGGAGTTGCTTGTCTTCAAATGAGGGATTGAGGACCCTTTTATAGTTTTTTGGAGGGGCGTGCTAGTAATTGCTCTCGGACGGATTTTGAGATTGTGAATGGTGTCACTTCATTTTGGTCACCTGGATCACCAATTTTCAAGAAATAACGGAAGTGCCCCCCGGACAGCTCGGGCGGCCTGGGCAGGTTGCCCAGCAGCGGCATTGGCTGGCGACAGTCAGAGGCGTCGAAGAAAAACATATAACAGAAGCGGTTAGAATATGCGCGTAAAGAAAACTACGAAAAAAAAGAGAAGTCGACGCAGGTTGCATCGAGTACTTATCGACGCACTTCAAGTTCTCTTCGATGCAGCTGAAGCTGAAATCAGAGCGGGCAAAAAACGACGCTTGCGTCGAGTAGATATTGACGCATGCAACAAGTTCTATTCGATATAGGTGAAAGTGAAGTCGGAGCAAGTTCAATTTGACGTATGGGTCAACTTCGATTCCACGCATGTTGACGGAAGCGAAGATCGAAGTTGACACAAGTTAGTGGAATTTTGAAATTTACAAAAAGTCTAAAAACTATTTTGTACAGCAAATACAATTCAATTCAATTATTTCCAAATCCCAAATCCGAATCAGGTCAAATGCGCGCACGCGTGCGATTCATAGTTTCTTCTTACATTCCTTTGAACAAATAAAAAAAAGTGAATTCAATCATATACTATCCAATATTTGTGGAGATAAGGATGGTGAAACTAAAAATTCATCCTCTTTCATAAAAAATTTTACTCCAAATATTTGGATTCCTTACATTTAATTTGGAACTTTTCGTCAAGTATGAGAAGCCCAAAACAAAAACACAGCAAGGACTCTGAAAAAAACATTATGAACTATATATTTTAAAATATTAAATTTCTACCATATTAAATTATGAAGCCCAAAATATTTGGATCCTTTTTTTCTTCTTCTTTTTGGAAAATTTGGGGGGAAACTGAGCACACCGGGATTACTATATATCGGAATTATATATAATTATATTGATTCTACGCCAGAGCTGTTGATAAATAATAGTGGGGATCAGTGATGGGAAGCCAAAAATAAACGGCCACATGGCGGCCCCGTGTGTAGCGCTGAAGCATATTCTAGAACTCAACATAGGAGCAAGAATATACATAAGAATTATAATAACGGCTATATTATAGAGGCTATAAATATGTAGACAGATCATTATATGGGTGTACAGTTTTATTAATAAATCAATTCTCTCTTCTTAGATGCTTCTCTCTCTCCTTCCGACCTCTCTCTCTCTCCTCAGGCCAGTGGCCATTCTTGTTCAGTTACACCTTGAAGTGTAACATTTTGGTGCTCTTCGTTGAGTTCAACTCAATGGAGGCGGCTCCTTCCGCACCTCCATCCACCCTCTCGGCCACCTCGCCATCAACCCGCACCGTTACCTGGCAAGATTTGGATACAAGACATGCTCTGTACATGGAGCAACATTCAACTGTATGTGACAACATACAAGCCATTCAAGAAAAGTTTTCCACTGACCTTCAAAAAGTATCTCAATCGCTGGCCCAAGTAGGACGATCACCAGGATCGTCTACAGTCAGCACACCAAAGTTTTTATCAAGAATTCAAGGAATTTCGAGACGAACTGCAGAAGTTCATGCGTTCTTTTACCATGACGACCCACAACGAAGACATTCCGTTGGCTCGGGCTCAGAACGGTGATCAAGCCAGCTACGCATTATCATCCCTGCCAGGCATCCATGGGTTACCTCCGGCACAAACTTTTGGCATACGAGCCAGCCTACCGGAAGGGCCAACCCGGTTCCGGGCTTAGATAATCAATACCGGCGGCTCCGAATCATCACAGCCCAGCATTCTTGGCACTTTTTCCCCTCCGAACACAACCATGGATACAACACCCATACCACCTTTGAATAATTCGTTATCTTCGACATCTTTTCCACCATTTTCATCCTATTCCAATCAGCAGAAACAAAAAACCAGCATGCTCCCAGATTCGTCATCCGGACAAACCGGTTCACAAGAATACTACCATTCGAAGCCAACTAAAATGCATTGCCCGAATTTTTCAACAGGGGATCCAACGGAATGGATCTACAAAGCAGAAATGTTTTTCAGGTATAATAACATAAATCCTTTCGATTACGTTTTTTTGCGTCAATGCATTTAGAAGGAGCAGCCTCCAAATGGTTCCAAGGGGTACTTCGCGACAACTTATGCCCAGATTGGCAGACATTCAAAAGATCAATCCAAGACCGATTCTGCCCAACAGATTATGAAGACCCATTAGGTAAGTTTATGAAATTATTTCAAACTACTACTGTTTCGGCTTTTACCAAGAATCATTTGAGGACCTTTCTTCCCATGCAACAGGTTTTACACAAGATATACTAAAACGAAAATTTATAGCCGATCTCAAACCTCACATCAAACGAGCAGTTATTGCACAACAACCAGAATCACTTCACGAGACATTTAAACTGGCCCGACTATTTGAAGACCAAATACCCGTCGACCAACATACACGACCACAAAAACAATATACACCTCACCGCACCTTTTCTTCATTTCAGGAAAGACACTTCCTTAAACGTTTATCTACAGCTGAAATGCAAGTCCGACGAGAAAAAGGACAATGTTTTACATGCGACGAAAAATACATGCCTGGACATAAATGTAAAAAACGCGCAAAACTTTACCTATTGGAAGGTGATTTAGGGGAAGACTTGGAGGATGACCTACTACAACTACTGACAATATTAGTGACGAATTAATAAACAGTCCTACAATTAGTTTTCATGCTTTAATGGACACGTTTACCGCAAGTCACTTCGTGTTCAGGGAAACATAGGAAATACAAAAGTACATATTTTCATAGATAATGGAAGCACGCATAATTTCATCACAAAACGCACGACAACCTTCTTAAAACTGTCAATCACGCCAACACCTCCCTTTAAAATACATGTCGGAAATGGTCAAGCAATGTTTTGTAAAGAAAAATGCCCACAAGTAGCTTTAACAATTCAAACCATCCTTTTTACTCTCGATCTGTTTATTCCAGACCTTCATGGAGCGGACATTATTCTAGGTTTCCACTGGTTTGAAATGCTAGGACCAATAACCACGAACTATAAAACATTAGAAATGTCGTTTCCTTATCAAAACAAATCTTGCGTCATTAAGGCTATACATCCCTCCCAAATTCAGACTGGATCGGTTTCCGCTTCCCAATTTCATAAACTAATCGCTCAGGACTCCGTAGAATCCATGTTGTTATGTTTTCAATCGGAATTTACAACTACCACTGTGGCTACCCCTAGTTTTCATAATATCGACTCCCTCACCTCACATTCCAAGGAAATACTGGAATTACTTTCCACATATTCTAATCTATTTCAGGCTCCTACAGGGCTACCGCCCCGAAGGGCGATTGATCATAAAATTCCTCTTATTGACGAAACCAAAATCGCGAAGGTAAAACCTTACAGATATCCTTATTTACACAAGAATGAAATTGAAATTCTCATTACTGAAATGTTACACAATGTTTTAATACATCCTAGTAATTCTTCTTTTAGCTCAACGGTCCTGTTGATTAAAAAACGAGACGGCACATGACGTTTTTGCGTCGACTATCGTGCCTTGAATGCTCTTACTATTAAGGATAGTTTTCCAATGCCCACCATAGATGAACTCATAGATGAGTTGCAAGGGGTAACAGCTTTTTCCAAACTAGACCTACATTTGGGATACCATCAAGTCCGAATGAACATCTTGGATATACATAAAATAGCTTTTCGAACCCATCAAGGGTTGTACGAGTTTGTAGTGATGTCATTTGGCCTTACAAATGCCCCAGCCATCTTTCAGGCCCTTATGAATTCACTATTCCAGCCTTTCCTACGACGATTTGTCATCATTTTCTTTGATGATATTTTAGTTTATAGCTTATCTGAAGAAGACCACCTCAAACACCTTCAAGCAGTTTTCTCAATCTTGACTACCAACCAGTTATTTGTCAAAGCTTCTAAATGCTCTTTCTCCAAACATACCATAGATTTTTTAGGGCATGTAATCTCTCCAGTAGGAATTCAACCTAATGCCACGAATATCGAAGCTATTCAGCAATGGCCATCACCTACAAATATAAAACAGCTTCGATCATTTTTAGGATTAGCAGGCTATTACCGCCGTTTTATTCACTATTATGCACAAATTACCGCTCCCCTTACCGACTTGTTGGTCAAAGATAAGTTTAATTGGTCAGATCACTCGGAAAAGGCTTTCGAACACATAAAAAAGCTTCTCACAACTACACCAATTTTGGTTTTACCCAATTTTTCCCTTACTTTTTCAATTGACTGTGATGCATCGGCCACCGGTATAGGCGCGGTTCTCCAGCAGCAAGGGCATCCCATCGCTTTTTTCAGTAACAAGTTCACACCACGAGAACAAACACAATCTACTTATATCTGCGAAATGCTCGCCACCACAACAACGGTCCGTAAATGGCGACATTACTTAGTCGGTTCGACGTTCACAATTTTTACCGATCATCAAACGCTCCATAATCTAAACACCGAGATAATTACATTGCCCGAACAACAAAAGTTTTTATCCAAAATGTTAGGCTTTAACTACATTGTTATGTATAAACCTGGAAAAACTAACGGAGTAGCCGATGCATTATCTCGACTAGAGGATCCACCGCAGGATAAGGAAATCAATAGTTTTCAAAATATTTCATTCTCATTTTCAACGTTATTTGACAATCTTCACACTTTATATCACACGGATCCACTGGCTCAGCAAATCTTCCCACTATTAAACGAATCACCTGCAAAGGTTCCGGATTGGACTTTCATGGGTGACCGATTATTTTATAAAAAACGATTGTATGTCCCGGCATCTTTACGAACCATTTTGATAAGTGAAGCTCACGATACACGAATGAGCGGTCACTCCGGGGGGAAGGTTACAACAAAACGTTTGACTCAGTATTTTTTTTGGCCGGGTATCCAACAATATGTTTCGACATATATTCGGCAATGTGATCTTTGTCAAAAGGCTAAAGTTCGCAACGCACCTCCGTATGGACAACTCCAACCCCTGGCTATTCCAACCCAAATCTGGGCTGACATTACAATTGATTTCATTACCCATTTACCTAAGTCTCAATCCTTTACAACTATTTTGGTGATGGTAGATCGTCTATCTAAGGGGGCGCATTTTGCTCCCCTACCTCCACACTACACAGCACCATTAGTGGCATGTGTATTTTGGGATTATTGTGGAAAATTACACGACTTACCGGAGTCCATCGTTTCAGACAGGAACTCCATCTTCCTAAGTTCTTTTTGGATGACGTTTTTTAAGGAAAACGGCACGAAACTCCGTTTTAGTTCAGCCTACCATCCTCAAACGGTTGGACAGACCGAACGAGTAAATCGTTGTATCAACCAGTACCTGCGCATCTTTGCTTTTCAACATCCAAAATATTGGGCCTCTATAAGCTGGGCCGAGTATTATTATAATACGTCATACACTCATACCATTCGGCAGCCGGCATGTCCCCGTTCGAGGCCATGTTCGGAAGGCCCCCACCCTGTTTCATCCCAGTGTCCACAGGAGGGTCGGCCGCAGATGTATTACCTCTCACGACCACATCTCGAGCTCGTTTATTATTACGATTAAAACAACATTTACAACAGGCACAAGCCAAATGAAGGCCTTAGCGGATAAAAAGAGGGTAGAAATTAGCTTCAAGACAAGCGATTTGGTTATGCTCCGTCTCCACCCGTATAAGCAGGCGTCTCTTCATAAAAAAACCTGCAAACGATTCAATTTGAATTATTATGGTCCATATACAGTGCTCCAAACAAATAGGCATGGGAGAAAATGCAAACAAGTCGACACCACCAAACACCAACAGGGATATTTCTCTGAATTCTGAAAACTATTGTCGTCCCTTGCACAACTACAACACCTACGGCTAATAAGATTCTTACAGGGGCACAGGGTGGCCAAAAGGAGGAAGGAGCTTCGACGCATACTACCATCGACAAACAGAACAAGGAGACACTTCCGAACAGGGAAACTTCCTTCCCTCTTCATACTCATGTCATCCCTAGATATTCTGCAAATCATTACTCTAATAACAGTGCCATACCATCACAGGAACATCCAAACAAAGCCAAAAGGACAGCTCAAGCGATTACTCTGGAAAACAAACCGGAACCAGCTCATACTTCTTTCACAATAAGCGACAGGGACGACATCGATCCTCAAAATACACAAGTCATCCTACCGAACACTTCCAATCGAAATGCTAATCCAACAACTTTACAGGAAACAGAGGAGGGGGCGAGCTTACCAGAGACGTCTAGCTCCGGGAGAAACAGATCGGCGTCCACAAAAGTAGACGGCGCTTCACATCCTCAACGAAGATCCTTGCGCACGGCTTCAACTTTACTTCGAAGCCTTCCCCGACTACCACGAGTACCACGGCGACGGCGGCCCAACCTCAACAACAAATGCTAGGGTTTGGAATGGGGGAAAGATGTTGGGCCGTTGATTTCGGCCGGGACTTTTTATGATGGGAAGGGAAGGGATGTAGCGCTGAAGCGTATTCTAACAGCCAGCTACAGCTACAGAGAAGGCCACAGGAACTCAACATTGAGGAGCAAGGATATACAGAAGTATTATTATAACGGCTATATTATAGAGGCTATAAATATGTAGACAAATCAATTCTCTCTTCTTAGATGCTTCTCTCTCTCTCCTTCCGACCTTTCTCTCTCTCTCCTCAGGCCAGTGGCCATTCTTGTTCAGTTACACCTTGAAGTGTAACACCGTGCCATCCATCCCAAATCAACCTTCCTCTATATATTTTATTTTGAACTCCTCTCCGTCCGCTCACATTCTCCCGCTCCACCCATAAAATTCCCGCTCCTCTTTTACACTCCACACACAGCTAATCGGGCCGCGATGGCTATGGCAATGGCTCTCCCACGCCATTTTCTTCACTGTCTGAATACCTCTTCCGCTCGCCGCTTCAATACACTGCTAGGATTCGCTCCCTTCCTACCTTTCAGTCTTCCAGCGAGGGATGATTCTAAAGCTCCATTTAAGAAGCTGCCCTAAAACTAGAGAAACATCCACATAAGAGCTCATCAAAAGACTAAACAGCTTCCTGCTTAATACCAAAAGTATAAGTCATTCAATCATCTAAGGCTTTATTAGGAGCAGCAGCGGGGGACCCATCCGGCGTTTCCTCCCACAGCAATCGAACTGGAGGCGGGGAGCTGGGGATCGAAACGGAGCGGTTTGCGGCGTTTTTCGGGGGGGGGGGGGGGGGGGGGGGGGGCGGAGGGAAATGGGGCGAACGCCGGCGAAGGACGTTTGTTTACCCGCCGTCCGGCGGCATTTGCCCCAAACGGCCGGCAAAAACGCCGCGCCAAACGAAGCCTAAATCTTCATTCTCAATTACATTACCTGACGCATGTTCAGAGACTGCTGTGGACGATTTGAAATTAATGTGTTTGTGGTGTATTGGATTTAATTCTGAGGGCTTCTTACTCTTCCCAGCATCAACAAAATCAGTAGTGTGAATTAGTTTAACTTGTTAAACAAATCATGTGTGAATTTGGTCACTTTAGTTTAAAAATGACTTTGATTTACATGTGGAGAAATGTTCAAATTATTAGGAATTGTTATGGATGCTTTTCAAAAGGTTAAAAAATTATTAGGAATTGTTATGGATGCTTTTCAAAAGGTTAAAAAATTATTAGGACCAAAGATAATATTTTAAAATTCAATAGTACATTTTTATAATGGATAATTACACCTCATATTGTAACAAATTTACCACTAGCATATGAGAGAATCCATATACATTATTTGCAAACACTTTTTTTTAAAAAAATACAAACAATTTGTAAACAGCTATCTACAAACAACTTTGATCTCACTATATAACACTTTTGATCTCCTCTGGAATCATTTTTTTTTTTTAATCTCCCTGGAAATCACTTTTTGACCTTCTTGGAGAACCCATCTTTCTTCTTCCTCTAAATCCTATTTTATCCAATATCTATAATCCCCCTCTAAATTCCCCTTCCTTTTCCTCATTCTTGAACCATCAAAATAACGCCTTTCGATCCCAAAATTATAACGGGGTCATGATGATTGTGAGAAATAGACAAAGAGCTAAATAAACCACAAACTTTATTGATCCAAAAGAATAATTATTACATAAGTATGTCCCCGTATTTATAGAAACTGGAGGAGATGAGATAATAACAACAAACGATGTGAGACTAAATATAATCTGCGCGGCTTATGCGGTTTGACAATGTCAAACCGCACACTATACAAAAGAATAACAAAACTCCCAACAACATCAAGGGAAACCATCAGTTCGTTGAGTAAGACCGCTGGGCAAGCCACCAGACCGCAATTGCGGGTTGCCACCAGACCGCTGTTGTGGCACCGACCAGATCGCAGCGCTGCAAGCTACCAGACTGCAACTGCGGGTTGCCACCAGACCGCAGTTGCGGTTAACCACCAGTCCACTGCTGCAGCTTCAACCAGACCGCTACGGCTTCATGCAGACCGCTGCCGCTAACCGATATCGAACAACCGCGGCTAACTGCTAGACCGTTGCGGCTTCCTTCAGACCTCCGCTGCTGCTCCTGATCGCAAGCTGAGGTTCACCACCAGACCGCTGGACCAAACCGCCAGGTCGCTAGGACCAATAGACCGATGTGGTTAGGAACAAGACTGCCCGGCCTCCACTAGCTCCAACACTCCCCCTCAACCTGGAGCATATATATCCATCATGCCCAGCTTGCTACAAACCTTCTCAAAAGAAGTAACCGGTTTGGTGAAGAAGTCAGGCAGTTCTTTCTCTGAGGTAACAAATGGTGTGCAAATCTGATTTTTCAAAATCTCATCTCTGATGAAATGACAATTCACATCGATATGATTTGTTCTCTCATGAAAAACTGGATTTCTCGAAATATATATAGCTGCTTTATTGTCACAGAACATAAGTAGGGGATGATCATAAAACTCTCTCAGATCAAGTAAGAGAATCTGTAGCCACTTCAACTCGCAAGCAGTCTGAGTCATGCTTCTATATTCAGCTTCTGCATTTGCCTTGGCAACTACATCCTGTTTCTTACTCTTCCAGCTGACAATGGTACCTCCAACGAAAGTACAGAAGTCAGATGTAGACCTCATATCTTCCTTGTCATCTGCGTAGCTAGCATCAGAATAAGCCTCAACCTTCAAATGTCCTCTTTTCTGAAATAAGAGTCATTTTCCTGCCGCACCTTTTACATACTCTAAAATCTTTAGAGCTGGCTGCAGATGACATTCTCTGGGGGCATGCATGAACTAACTTACTTTTCCTACTGCATAGCAAATATCTGGTCTTGTAACTCTCAGATAAATGAGTTCACCCACAAGACGCTTGTATCTGGTAACATCTTCAAGAATAGGAGAATTTTCATTCCAACATTTATCATGTCCAACAGGCATAGGAGTCCGAGCGGGTTTAACCCCAAGAAGGTCTGTCTCCTTCAAGAGATCTAACACATACTTCCTCTATGAAAGAACAACAGAACCAGATTTCCGAGATATCTCAATCCCCAGAAAATACTTAGGAGACCTCATATCTTTGGTAACAAAATGCCGAAGCAGATGCTTCTTTGTCATGCCAATACTATTTCTATCATCCCCTGTAAGAAGAATATCATCCACATGAACCGCAGGAATTACCATATTAGACGAGGATTTGCGGATGAACAAAGAATGATCTGCAGCACTACGAGAGAACTCAATCACAGAAATAACTTCATTAAACTTGTCAAACCAGGCCCTGAGACTTTGCTTAATACCGTAGATTGTCTTTCACAACTTACAAACCTGAGACTCCCCCTGAGCAACATACACATGAGGTTGCTTCATATAGACAGTTTCGTGTAAATCACCATAAAGAAAGTCATTCTTCACATCCAGCTGAGACATTTCTCGGTCTCGGTTGACGGCCAAAAAAAGAGCACACGGATCATAGTTATCTTTGCCACAGGAGAGAAAGTATTAAAGAAATCCACACTATAAGTCTACGTAAAACCTTTGGCAACAAGTCGGGTCTTGTAACGATCAATTGATCCATCCGAGAGAAACTTTATGACAAAGACCCAACGAAAGCCAACAACATCAGCACCTAGAGATGTAGGAACAAGAATCCAAGTACACCGATCAGTAAGAGTACGCATCTCTTCATCCATAGCAGCCTTCTAATGGCGAATAAGAAGAGCATCTTGATACGAGGCATGAACTTTATTAGCCGAGACCACAGCTTGATAAGAGACCACAGCTTGCAGAGGATGCTGGGTGCAGGAGCGAACACCCTTCCGAAGAGCAATCGGAATATCAAGATCACTCGTGGCCAAGGAAGGCAATTCACCGTCAGAAGAAAGAGGAGGCTCTGAAACAGACACAGAGGGCCCCAAGGGCAACACAGCAGGCTTCAGAGAAAGAGACGGAGCAACGAGAGTAGAGGTGGAAAGAACCGGCTCTGGCGGAGGTGCCGAGAGAATAGGCAGAGAAGAAGAAGTATCAGCAGGCACGAGAGAAGAAGTATGGGAGAAATACGGAGTATCTTCAAATAAGGTAACATCTACAGAAACATACTGTTTACGCAGGAGAGGATCAATACATCGATACCCCTTCTGAGTATGGCAATAGCCAAGGAATATGCATTTAACCGAACGAGGAGAAAGTTTGTCACGTCCAGGAGAAGGAATATGGACAAACATCGTACATTCAAAAGTTTTAAGGGGCAAAGGAAATGGTTCGGCCTCTGGATATAAAATAGAAAATGAAGTTTTGCCCTGAAGAACAGACGAGGGAATACGGTTAATAAGATAGGAAGAGAGAAGAACCGCATGACCCCAGTAAAACCGAGGTACATTCATTTACAAAGAAAGACTGCGAGCAAAATCCAGAAGATGACTATTCTTGCATTCAGCAACGCCATTTTGTTGAGACGTATATGGACAACTTGTTTGATGAATCAAACTCTTGATCACACAGAAGTCAGAGAATTGATGGCTGACATATTCTTTAGCATTATTAGTACGAATAACCTGAATAGGCACACGAAACTGTGTGAAGATCTCATGATAAAATGCAGTGAAAACAGAGAACAGTTCAGAACGATCTTTCAAGAGATACGTCCAAGTGCATCTGGAGAAATCATTAATGAATGTGACAAAGTATAAGCTTCCTCGACCAACAGTCGCAACAGGAGAAGGACCCCAGATATCAGAGTGAACTAGTTCAAAAGGACGCGAAGAACAATGCCTCGTTCGAGCTGGGAAAGAAGAGCGATGATGTTTACCCAACTCACAAGCTTCACAGTTCAAAGGCAAATCTTCTGAAGGAAGATCCGGAAAAAGTTGATTAATGAGGCGAGAAGGAGTATGACCAAGACAACGATGCCACAGTTGAACAGAGGAAGAAGCAGAAAGAGCAACGTCGTGGAAAAATGCCACCACTAGCAGTACCAGTAGCAATCGTAGCCTTCGAGACCGAATCAGAGAAAAAATAAATGGTGTCAGTAAAAGTAACCGTGTAATTTAACTTATTACAAAGAGCATGAACATATAGTAAATTGCACGGGAAAGTAGGGACATAGAAAGTGTCCTCTAACATCAAAGACGGAGAAAGATGCACAGTGTCAATACCACGCACAGGAGCAGGAGTCCCATTAGCAATAACAACAGGAGACAGCCTGTTCTTTTCAAGCAAAGAGGAAAATAAACGAGAGTTGTCAGTCATGTGACAAGTGGCATCAAAGTCAATAAGCCACTTATCAGAGGAGGCCACAAAAGCACTAGTAGAAGAGAGAAGGGAAGCCATCCGTAAGAAGAAATCAGAAAGCAGAAAGACTAATCGCACGGTTAGAAACAAGTCGCACAAGAATAAAATCGACAACAGGAAAGGTCGCAGAAAAAGGAGAAACCGCACGGTCACGGTGTCAACACACCGGCAGCTAGAAAAGAGGTCGCGACCAAAATGCGGAGAGAGAGGCCGCAGCGACAAGAGAGGTCGCAGCGACAAGGGGAAGAGGAGACCGCACGGTCACGACATCAACACACCGACGGCTAGAAAAGAGGTCGCGACCAAAAAGTGGAACTCGCAGCAAGGAAGAAACAAGCCGCAGGAAGACAACCCGCGGGGAGAAAGAAGAAAAGAAAGAGCAAACAGCGAATAATTCGCGCGAACAGAAGAAGCCGCAACAAAGAGCGACAAACAAAAGGCGGTAAGAGCAAAAGAAGTCACACAGCAAACCGCGCGAACACCACAAGCCACGTAGACAAGCGACTAGCAAAGAAGTCGCGCCAACAAGAAGAAAGAGAAGAGCAAGAGTCCGTCCGGTCAAGGTGACAACACACCAGCGACAAGGAAGAAGCCGCGACCAAAAGACGAAACTCGCAACAGAGATGAGAAACCGAGCGAACACAACAAGTCGCAAATAAGTGCGGTTAGCAAGGGAAGCCGACGAACAGAAAACCCGGAAGGAAGCAAGTCGCAAGCACAGCGAGAAGGGAGAGAGGGAAGGGAAGGGAAAGAAACCGAACAAACCGAAAGAAGTCGGACGAAGCCGAAGGAAGAGGCTGTGCGGTTAAACAAACCTCGATCTTTTTGAAGCAAAGGATCGGTTCGCTCTGATATCATGTGAGAAATGGACAAAGAGCTAAATAAACCGCAAATTTTATTGTTCCAAAAAGATAATTATTACATAAGTATGCCCTCTTATTTATAGAAACTGGGGTAGATGAGAGAATTACAACAAACGATGTGCGACTAAATACAATCCGCGTGGCTTATGCGGTTTGACAATGTCAAATCGCAAACTCTACAAAAGAATAACAAAATTTCCAACAACACCAAGGGAAACTGTCAGTCCGCCAGGGAAGACCGTTGGGCAAGCCGCCAGATCGCAACTGCGGGTTGCCACCAGACCGTTGTTGCGGCTACCGACCAGATCGCAGTGCTGCAAGCTACCAGACTGCAACTGCGGGTTGCCACGAGACCGCAGTTGCGGTTAACCACCAGTCCATTGTTGCGGCTTCAACCAGACCATTGCGGCTTCATGCAGACCGTTGCGGCTTCATGCAGACCGTTGCGGCTAACCGATATCGAACAACCGCGGCTAACTGCTAGACCGTTGCGGCTTCCTTCAGAATGTCGCTGCTGCTCCTGATCGCAAGCTGAGGTTCACCACCGGACCGCTGGACCAAACCGTCAGGTCGCTAGGACCAGTAGACCGCTGCGGTTAGGAACAAGACCGCCCGATCTCCACTAGCCCCAACAACGACAACCCAATCTCCCAAAAAAATTTCTGCCTACAGTTAGTACAAGAATGGAATAAAACTTTAATGTCAACCTAAGGGGAGCTCTGGGGATGTAAGATGTGTCGAATAATGGAAAAACCCTCACTCCGAACCAGAGCCCCACCATGAGTAAACAATACAACATTATGGACAATATACAAATGATAACTCTAATACTCCCCCTCAAGCTGGAGCAAAGATGTCAATCATGCCCAGCTTGAAAATGGTCAGATCTGAACGAGTAGGACCGACAGCTTTAGTGAAGGCGTCAGCGAGTTGGTCGGCAGAGGGGACGTACGCTGGAAGGACAACCCTGGTACGAACGTGGTCGCGCAGAAAATGAACATTCATCTCGATGTGTTTGGTAAGAAGGAGAGCTGACTTATTATCACAGTAGAGCGTCGAGTCATCCACAATAGATAGGCCAAATTCAGTCAGCAGCGATCGAAGCCAAACCAACTCAGTAACGTCGTGTGTCATGGTGCGGTACTCTGACTCAGCAGATGAACGAGATACAATGAGTTGTTTCTTACTCCGCCACGAAACAAGATGATCGTCATGGAATACACAAAAACCTGACGTAGAACATCGATCCGTCAATGATCCAGCAAAATCTGCATCCGTGAAGCAGGAGAGACTAGTAGCACTGTCAGCCCGATAGAACAGTCCAAGACCAGGAGCGCGCTTCAGATAGCGAAGGACACGTCGAGCAGCCTCTAGGTGAGATGTCCTGAGAGAATGCATAAACTGGCTCAAAACGCCCACTGAGAACCTGATGTCAGGTCTGGTATTGGTCAAGTATATCAAACGGCCAACAAGTCGCTGGTACTGAGAGGGGTCTGAAAGAGGATCACCAGATTCAGCATGAAGGCGATGGTTGATGTCCATATGAGTACTTGCAGGACGACACCCAAGAAGATCCGTGTCCCGAAGAAGATCGAAGGTGTACTTGCGTTGTGATATAGAGATGCCCTGTCGTGAGCGAGCTACTTCAATCCCAAGGAAGTAGCGGAGAGGTCCAAGGTCTTTCACCTCGAAGGCTGAGTGAAGTTTAGCTCACCTCAGAGATGCCAGAGGGATCATCACCGGTGAGAATAATATCATCAACATAGATCAGGACAATGGTACGACGTCCCTCAGAAATGACCTGAATGAAGCAAGTGTGATCTGCACGACACTGAGTGAAGCCAGAATGAAGGATGACCGAGCTGAACCATTTGAACCAAGCACGTGGTGACTGCTTTAAGTCATACAGAGATTTGTGTGGTTGACAAACTCTCCCAGAATACTCCCCCTTAAGGGAAAACCCCGGAGGAGGAGCCATATACACCTCCTACTATAACTCGTCGTGCAGGAAGGCATTTTTGACGTCAAGCTGGTGGAGAGGCCACACCCGAGAGGTCGCAAGCGAGAGCAAAAGACGGACACTGGTCAACTTAGCCACGGGAGCAAACGTGGCATCAAACTCATCTGGAGCCTGAGTAAAGCCCTTGGACACCAAACGGGCCTTGTAGCGGTCAATAGTACCGTCAGCATAGTACTTCACAATATAAATTCATTTGCACCCAACTGTGCATTTTCCAGGAGGAAGAGGAATCAGAGACCATGTCCCAGTATGACGGAGAGCAGACATCTCCTCCTTCATGGCCCAAACCCACCGCGAGTCAAGAAGACCCTCGGCGGTGGTAGGAGGTATCTCATACAAATAGTCCTCTCGGATCTCATGTCCTGAAAAACACAATGATCGGAGAAGAAAGTTACTGAGAAGTTCAAAGTGCGAGTAATGCTACTAATAGATAAAAGGTTGAGAGCCAATTGAGGGACAAGAAGAACAGAGTCAAGGGGGAGAGAGGAAGAGAGAGGGATGTTGCCCCTGCTAAGGACAGGAGTAACTGAGCCATCAGAAAGGCGCACGTCCCGGTGGGAGCAGGGAACAACCTGGAGCAGATGAGAAGACGTGTCAGTCATATGATCGGTTGCACCAGAGTCAATCACCCAGGGTGGCGAATCCTGGTCAACCATGGTCGTGGAGCAAGCAAATAGAGTACCTGAGGAAGAAGAGACAGTGGAAGCAATGACGGCAGTGGAAGGCTGAGACTATTGGAACTGCTGAAATTTCTGAAACTGGGCCATCATCTGATAGAAATCGGAGGAGTTGGCACCCAAGAAACTGCAGGATACGAAACCAGGCGGAGCTAATGCGGCGGCGGAATAGCAGAATCGGGGGGGAAGCTTGCTGCGGCGGCGGAAGGCGAGACGTGCGGCAGAGTAAGAGGCGCGACACTCAGCACCAGCAGCGGAAGGGGGCGAAGCAGCAGGCGGCAGGCGAGACGCGCAGAAGAACCGAAGCGGGAGGCGAGCGAGACGCGGCGAACCCTAGGACGCGCAGAAGTCGAGATCGGAAAGAATTACCTTTGATACCATGTCGAATAATGGAAAAAACCGTCACTCCGAACCGGAGCCCCACCATGTATATATATATATAACCTCAAGAGTAAAAAATACAATATTATGGACAATATACAAATGATAACTCCAATAAGATGCACAGGCAGAATGGTTGTAGGAGAGCTCTTCGTCGGGGGATGAAGCGGTCTAGCTGTGCCAAATCGAAAGCCTGCACAAGACTGAACAAGATTTTGTAACGTCCGGTTTTGGTCTCGCCTTGGTCGCGCATGTCGCGCACTTTTTATCTAGTTCTATTTTCATATTTTTATTATGCATATTTGATCTTCCGTGTCTAAGCCCAAAAAGGGGCATTTTGGTGTGGTTATTTAATACCTGAATGGGGGAACTAAAAAACAAAGCAAGCAAGTATTTTAATTTCTACTCTAATTCTCTCTCTCCAACCCTCTCTCTCTCAAATTTTCGAGACTCTCACCAAGCTCCTCGTGGAAAACAACAACGCCCTCATTGTCGTTGTCATCACCCAACTAGCGGCTAACCGAACGGCCCAACCGGCAACGGGCTCCTCCAATGAGACGCCGATTCCGCCAACCCTGCCGGAGTTTTTTCCCCCGCAACATGAGGCCAACGGGGTGCTCCAATACTTGCGGCTGGACTTTCCAATATTCGACGGCCACCAACACCCCATAGCCCAGCTCTCTTCTTGCGAGCAGTTTTTCGCCCACCAGCGCACCCCTTGGGAAGAGTGGCTCAATATTTCTGCCTTCCACCTGATGCCCCCCCCCCCCTCCCCAACTTTGGTTTTCTCAACTGCAACGGGAGAAACCACTCCTACCTTGGGAAGATTTCAAGGTGAACTGCAACCTCCGCTTCGGCCCACCCCTCGACAGCAATACCTTGGGGGATCTCATTTCCCTCCGGCAGACCGGTCCGATCGACGAGTATTTCGAACAGTTTCAAGTCCACCTAGCCCGCACTACCTCTGTTCTTCCGACGCAGCAGGTGTCCATCTTCACGACAAGACTCCACTAGCGCCTCCTCATGGACGTAGAATTTCAAGCACCTGCGGATCTGACCACTGCAATGAGTTTGGCTCGCATCTCCGAGAAGCGTCTGCTTTTGGATCGCCCTCATCTACATCTCCAGGACACTGAGAGGCCTAGTCGTACTCCGCGCCCTCTGCCATCGGCCACAACCACTCTCTTCACTCTGAACTGCGATGTCGACCACCCTGCTACAATTCGTCGCTTGTCGTCACAGGAGATGAGTGACCGCCATGCCAAGGACCTCTATTACAATGGCGACGAGCCATTTTTCTGTGGACATCGCTGCAAGCGCTTCTTCTGGTTGGAGGTAGACGACACGACTGCTGAACGGGATGATGACACTGACATGAGGGATCCGACGCCGTCTGTCACCACAGACCAAGCTTGAGGGCAAGCTTATCGTCGGGCAGGGTGGAGACGTTACAGTCCCGCATTGGTCTCGCCTTGGTCGCGCATGTCGCGGACTTTTTATCTAGTTCTATTTTTATATTTTTATATTTTTATTATGTGTATTTGATCTTCCGTGTCTAAGTCCAAGGAAGGGGCATTTTGGTATGGTTATTTAATACCTGGATGGAGGAACTAAGAAACCAAGCAAGCAAGTATTTTAATTTCTACTATAATTCTCTCTCTCTCTCTAGTTCTCTCTCTCTCTCTAAACCCCTCACTTACCGCACGGAACCCGCAAGCACCCTACTCCCTAGCCGCACACCCCGGTTCCGCATCCCGCGTCAGTCCGCCTCTCCGACGCAAGTTGCAAGCCACCGCCGGCCGCCATAGCTCCTACAGGCTCCAAGAAGGTTCCCTCCTCTTCCTTTGTGGACTTCCCTCCTCTTCCCCGTGCACACGCTCTCAATTTCGGCCAGGTAGCAGAATTTCCCAAGCACGAGATAGTTACCCGGGGATAGTTCTTTTCGTGCAACCTAACCCGGTGTCTCGCTCGTCAGCTCGCCTTTCTTTCCACTTGAAGACATTCCTATTCCCTCGCAGGTCCGGAGACATGAATTTCTCGTCTTTCTTTTACAAAGGAAGCCAGACCTAATCGCCCTTCATCTTGATCGGCCAGCACAGGTATTTCAGTGAGGAAACTTCGAGATCATATAGGTCTAAATATCAAGGGCAGAATTACTCAGCCATTTTTTTATGTTTCCCCACCTGCTCTTTATTTTCTTCTCTTTCTATCTTGTATAAAGAAAAAGATTAAAAACAAAAACATACTCAATGTTGCAGCAACTGTAAGCTTTCCATTAATAACATTAAAGCTTCCACTAATAACATTAATAACATAGATAAACCTTACAGACAATATTTTCATAAAACAAACTGGAATAGTACAATATTTTGCCTATGTTAAGTCCTAAAAGAAAGCAGACATAATTTACCCCAGATATTTGTGGATGGATTCTTTACTAAAAATGAATAGAATCACCCAACTTGAGCAGTCGTCACACATGGGGGTGGGAGAGAGGTGATGGGGAGTTCAAAATCTCATGAACAACAGAGTTGGAAGAAACGAAAATTGGGCTACCTTCCAGCTGCAACATAATGCACCCAAGAATCTCTTTCATCAACTTCAGGAACTCCTCTTTATCCACCAGTTTTGCTTCGCCCGCATGCACCATTTTTGATGCCTCATTCAAAACATCATCTACCTGTAATAATATTACACGACAAGCTATTCAATAATATAGATCAATCCGGAATAGCAGGCTCAGTAATTCCAATATTTAAGATTGATTCCTTGAGGATACTAGTAATCACTCACTCCTCATACTAGATAAGCCACAAACCTAACAATCTAACTTCACTCGCTCTTCACACTCGAGGTTCCACGAAATCTCAAGTACAAGAATTAACTGTCACTCACACTCACTAGGTGGCTCCACGGAATTTCTTTAATAATAATAATAGCAGATTTAATTCACTTCTAATCTCTAACTCATGGCAGCAGTCCACCGGGAAAAGAAAACACAAGCAGCAACTTAGTTTTCCTCCACATCAACCGAAGGAAAAAAAAAATCAAACAGTATCTTTAATCATACTATTCATCTTCTTCAATTGGAAAAAAAAAGCACAGGAAAGATATTCAACTCCTAATTCTAACGGGAACCAAGCACACACGAGCTGCAATCCAAACTTTCATCATTTTCCATTTAAACTCCCAAACCAGTATTGTTCACCTTCTCCTACATTCGACTCCTATCAGAGGAAATCCAACTTTCCAGCAAATCTTCATCACTATTCAACCACCCTAACTCCTACAACTCTCACACGGAGCTTTAATCACGCCTACTTCTAACAGGAAGCACACAACAACCTCAAACGGAAACACATTCACAAAAGTTCGATTTCAATTTTTCATTCATCACCGGAAAATAACAACATACATATTCCCCTTTTATAGGGTTACAATAACTGAAAACTAACGAATTAACAAGGACCTCCATGGGTGGTCATGGCAAAAACAGGGGAAGGTGCTGAAACCGCCAAAGTTGAGGGCGTCGTGGTTTGTCGAGGTGGAAGCTGCTCCTGGTGCAGCGTTGATCTCGCGGAAGAGAGCACGCGGCCGGATCATTGGAGAGGCGCGTCGTTTTGCGAAGAGGAGGTGCGGCTGAATCTAGCCCTAACTTGCGGCTTTGCACTTTCTTTGGCCGAACGGGAAGGTGAACAGGTGGTCTGGATCAGGTGTTCCTCTGTAAAGAACTGAACCGGGAGCTAATCGGGGAGATAAGCAGTAAAGTCCCGGCCGGCTCTTAACATATAATATATATTTATCTCTATATATATTTATTTGCACACTTTTTTAATCGCACAATTACATAAATTATAATACTACCAAAATGACAAAATTTAAAATGTGATAAATTAAGGCCGGTAAAGGTCCGGTTGGGTGCGACGTCGGACACTTTTGCGTCGACCTGATCTGCGCTGGTCTCCACCACCTATTGGTTACTTCAAGTCACGCCTCTTCCTCGAACAGGTCTGTTTCAAAGTCTGCTTGATTTGGGAACGAGATATCAAGGAGGGAGGTCAGGCCTGCTGAAGATGGAGGAGGTCTCGTTGGAGATGGAGCTTGGAGCTCGCCGGAAATGGATGAGGATCTGGGTATGGGGCGGGCTGCTTAGAAGGAGAGCTTGCTGGAGCTAGATGGAGTTTCTCACCGCCCTTGACAGGAGAGGAGGAGCTCTCAGACAGAGAGGTGGCGCTGTCGGGTATGGAGTGAGCTAGATAAAAGATAATATATATACATATATACATATATATATATTATATGCTAAGATCCGGCCGGGACTTTACTGCTTATCTCCCCGGTCAGCTCCCGGTTCAGTTCTTTACAGAGAAAGTCCCAATCCAGAGCACCTGTTCACCTTCCCGTTCGGCCGAAAAAAGTGCAAAGCCGCAAGTTAGGGCTAGATTCAGACGCACCTCCTCTTCGCAAAACGACGTGTCTCTCCCACGATCCGGCCGCGTTCTCTGTTCTGCGAGATCAACGCTGCAACAGGAGCATCTTCCCCCTCGACGAGCCACGGCGCCCTCAACTTTGGCGGTTTCAACACCTTCCCCTGTTTCTGCCATGGCCGCCCATGGAGGTCCTTGTTAATTCGTTCGTTTTCAGTTATTGTAACCCTATAAAAGGGGAATATGTATGTTGTTATATTTCAGTGATGAATGAAAAATTGAAATCGAACTTTTGTGAATGTGTTTTTGTTTGAGGTTGTTGTGTGCTTCCTATTAGAAGTAGGCGTATTAAAGCTCCGTGTGAGAGTTGTAGGAGTTAGGGTGGATGAATAGTGATGAAGATTTGCTGGAAAGTTGGATTTCCTGTGATAGGAGTCGAATGTAGGAGAAGGTGAACAGTACTGGTTTAGGAGTTTAAATGGAAAATGAGGAAAGTTAGGATTGCAGCTCGTGTGCTTGGTTCCTGTTAGAATTAGGAGTTGAATATCTTTGTTGTGTTTTTTTTTCCAATTGAAGAAGATGAACAGTATGATTAAAGATACTGTTTGATTTTTACTCCTTCGGTTGATGTGGAGGAAAACTGAGTTGCTGCTTGTGTTTTCTTTTCCCGGTGGACTGCTGCCATGAGTTAGAGATTAGAAGTGAATTAGATCAACTATTATTATTAGAGAAATTCCGTGGAGCCACCTAGTGAGTGTGAATGACAGTTAATTCATGTATTTGAGATTTCGTGGAGCCTCGAGTGTGAAGAGCGAGTGAAGTTAGATTGTTAGGTTTGTGGCTTCTCTAGTGTGAGGAGTGAGTGATTTCGTGGAACTCTACGCGCCGTCCTGCATCAATTTGGTATCAGAGGGAGGTTCCAAAATTTTTTTAAGTTTTGGGATCCGCCCGGTGTCGAATAGGAACCTGCATATCATTTTAAAATTTTTTCAAAAAAATAGATCTTTTTAATTGCATAATCATACATAGCATTTGACTTTTTTGTTTACATACATCTGCGTAGTGGTAGGATGCGTCAAGTTGAACGTGGTCACCCGAGTCGTGGACACGAAGGGAATGAACCACCTCAGTGGTTTTTACCTTTCGCCAACCAAATGATGGTATTAACTGAGAGTACCTGCCACGAATACGGAAGACGACTCTTTCGAGGGTAATTGTTTATATCTTTTCCTTTGTGTGCATCAATATTTTCTCGTAGGATAATTGACTTTTTGCTGGATTTTCGCCCGAATTTTGTCAGCGAACGCTACGTCGAAAAATCCAAACGGTAACGTATTTGGAGTTCACGATTTCCGTTGTGCTTCGACAAAGGGAACGGAACGAAAGTTGCGAGCTTCATTCCCAGATGTAAAATTGAACCTTTTTTATTAAGAAAATTCATTTTTCTAACGACACGGTGAATTTTGTGTTTTACAAATTACGTTGCTTAATTTCATAAACTCTGTCCAACACCCGCTCAAATCTTTAAAAAAAAAACACATATTTCATTGTATTCGGCTAGGGTTTCCTAGAAAAGCCGACAGGCGCGCAAACCCTACGCGTCGTCTGCATCTATTTGGTATCAGAGGGAGGTTCCGAAATTTTTCTAAGTTTTGGGATCCGCCCTGTGTAGAATAGGAACATGCATATCATTTTAAATTTTTTTCAAAAAAAGGAGAGCTTTTTTAATTGTATAATCATACATAGCATTTGACTTTTTTGTTTACATGCATCTGTGTAGTGGTAGGATGCGTCTAGTTGAACGTGGTCACCCGAGTCGTGGACACGAAGGGAATGAACCACCTCAGTGGTTTTTACCTTTCGCTCACCAAATGACGGTATTAACTGAGAGTACCTGCCAGATGCGTGAAATGTAAGAAAGCCTTAGAGGTAGGGTGAATAGTTTAGAAATGCCCTCTTGAGCGTCAATGTTGCCTTAAATTCGAGATGCGCATTTGGTTCGTGCACATTACGATGTTACTCATCATTACGTTGAAAGGTCTACCTTTAGGAGAAATCATTTATTTGAGGATCACAATTTCACTTATACCCATTCATATAGTACCTCATCACAGAGATATGTGGGATACTTTGATGATTATCCTCGATCACCGTATACACTTCCAGAGATCGTGTTGACCCACCAACAGGTTCTCATTATAGAGACGACTAGTACGCTGACTATCGTCGATTTTATCCTCGTACTCGAGTGAATCATACTGGTCCTTCTGCATCATATTATGAGGATAGAGTTCAGTATGACGCCCGTTATCAATACTATACGTCAACTCTATATGAGGAATCTGAGACTGCATACGTGCGACCACTACCGTACGTTCGTAGGACTCATGATCATCCACGAGCACGACATGATTATGTTATGAACGATCATCATGACTACCCTCGAAATATCTATAGAGGTCACTATCGTCAAGAGTGCATCACACCTAGTGAACCTCCTAGTGTTCTGAAGACAAACATGACGATAGTCATTAAGGGTAAGCAAGAGCATTTCGCGGCTCAAAGCAGGGAGACATCACCTACTATGTTTGATATTCTAATACAAGATGTGTGGAGTCAACACCCATGTGAGTCTGCCCCACTTCGTGAACCCTCCATTGATTCAATATCTACTAGCTCTCTTTTAAGTGTAGATTCCTTTCACACTTCACCTAGTGGTGCACCGAGTCACAGCACCACACCTGAGGGTGCACCAAGTCACAGCACCACACTTGATGGCGCACCGAGTGACATTACGTTTGGGAGCCATCGAGTTTGAGGTGCACTCGTTGATTCGTTGATACTTGCCACGCACACTTGTCGAGACATTTCACACACCATGTTGACACATCTGATCACTGATGTCTCTGATTTGCACTTGAGTGTTCATCGCTCGGAGCTGCTTTTAGTATCTGAAACCATCGGTTTGTGTCCTTAGTCGTATTAGTAGTTCATTTATTGCATTTACATGATTTGCATTAAAAAAAATTTGAGCGGAAAATTGCATAGTACAATTGATTTTTATGCAAATATATATAGAGAGATAAATATATATATAAAAAGGATAATATATATATATACATATATATACATATATATATTATATGTTAAGAACCGGTCGGTACTTTACTGCTCATCTCCCCGGTCAGCTCCCGGTTCAGTTCTTTACAGAGGAAGACCCAATCCAGAGCACCTGTTCACCTTCCCGTTCGGCCAAAGAAAGTGCAAAGCCGCAAGTTAGGGCTAGATTCAGTCGCACCTCCTCTTTGCAAAAGGACGCGTCTCTCCCACGATCCGGCCGCGTGCTCTCTTCTGCGAGATCAACGCTGCACCAGGAGCATCTTCCCCCTCGTCGAGCCACGATGCCCTCAACTTTGACGGTTTCAGCACCTTCCCCTGTTTCTGCCATGGCCGCCCATGGAGGTCCTTGTTAATTCGTTCCTTTTCAGTTATTGTAACCCTATAAAAGGGGAATATGTATGTTGTTATTTTTCGGTGATGAATGAAAAATTGAAATCAAACTTTTGTGAATGTGTTACCGTTTGAGGTTGTTGTGTGCTTCCTGTTAGAAGTATGCGTGATTAAAGCTCCGTGTGAGAACTGTAGGAGTTAGGGTGGTTGAATAGTGATGAAGATTTGCTGGAAAGTTGGATTTCCTGTGATATGAGTCGAATGTAGGAGAAGGTGAACAGTACTGGTTTAGGAGTTTAAATGGAAAATGATGAAAGTTTGGATTGCAGCTCATGTGTGCTTGGTTCCTGTTAGAATTAGGAGTTGAATATCTTTGTTTTGTTTTTTTTTTCCAATTGAAGAAGATGAACAGTATGATTAAAGATACTGTTTGATTTTTTTTCCTTCGGTTGATGTGGAGGAAAACTGAGTTGCTGCTTGTGTTTTCTTTTCCCGGTGGACTGTTGCCATGAGTTAGAGATTAGAAGTGAATTAGATCTGTTATTATTATTAGAGAAAATTCGTGGAGTCACCTAGTGAGTGTGAGTGACAGTTAATTCTTGTACTTGAGATTTCGTGAAGCCTCGAGTGTGAAGAGCGAGTGAAGTTAGATTGTTAGGTTTGTGGCTTCTCTAGTGTGAGGAGTGAGTGATTTTGTGGAACCACTTTCGTGTGAGAGTGAGCAAATTTTCTGATATAGGGTAACTTGAGTGAGTGGACACGTGGGTGCTATATGTAAATGCACAAAATCCGTTCGGCAATTATTTTAAATAAGATTCACAACCATGCATAAAATAATATAGGCTAGAACAATTTCTATTAGGGCGATCAAGCAAGGCTTTCTTCCAAACGGAGGGCCAAATTAAGCCCGTCACAAATGGTTCCTTCCTGCAATCAAAATTCTTTACGGGGCAAAATTCCACAAATAAATATTTAAGCAAGTATGAAGAGTCCAAGCAACATCCAAGCGCTGAAAACTAAAAGTCCATACAACAAACAACTCACAAACAAAGGAATGTCCGAGGCGGGAAAGATCCGGCGGTTTTGAAGGTAGATCCGGGTGAGCGTGTCGGAACGGTGGATGTCCGCGGTGGAGAAGGGTTGCGGTGGGCTGAAAGTGGATAGATCCGGTAATTTGATGACGGATCCAGGCTACGGGGAGGAAATATGTAAGTGGGGGGTAGATCAGAGGAGGGTAGCGCTAGATCAAAGTAGATCTAGGGTTTTCAGAGCGGGTGGGGGTGGATCCACGAAGGGGAAAAGGAAGGAGGGGATGGCTAGGGCAATAGAAGCCCTATAGGGGTCGGTTTGGGGTAGGAAAGGGGTGGGGGGGCTGGAGGTCCGACGGCTGGACCTGGGCACGGGAAAGGGGGCGGCGGCCTGTAGCGGACTGGGAAAGGGGGGCTGGGCAGCGGGTTTGCAAGGGAGGGGGCCGGCTGTTTGGAAGCAGCAGGCCGGTGGTTTGGGGCTGGATAGGTGGCGTACGGTTGTAGGAAGGGGGAGATAGTGAGGGAAAATGATGGAGGGGGTAGGGTTTACCTTGGGGGCGAAGTTCCACCGCTAGGAGTCAACACCTAGGGCTACACGGCGTCGGCACCGTAGCTTGATCGCGGAGTTCCGGGAATAACTTTCTCCAAAACCAGCAATGGCTCTCCAAGCCTCTAACACTCTTATTTATAATATTCTAGACATTAGGGCAACCCGGGATCGACGACTATGATTGGCTGAAGCGTCCACGTGCCAAATAAAAGGAAAAAGAATTGAAAATAATAAAGTTATATATTAAAAAAGATTCGCGGCGCGCATCCGCGAGATCGGATCGTCCCTCCGATCAAGTCTTCTGGCGAGAATAGAAGAAAGTCGGCCCCGCCTTGTCATGGGCCACTGATGGTCCTCCATCAGTTTCTCCTTGGTGCCCGTGTGCGATAGCGGCCGACCTCGGAGCGGGAGATCGAAGGTGACGAGGAGTTCCTCGTGTGATCGTCATCGACTTCGAATACGGAAGACGACACTTCCGTGGGTAATTGTTTATATCTTTTTCTTTGTGTGTGCCTCAATATTTTCTCGTAGGATAATAGACTTTTTACTGGGTTTTCGCCCGAATTTTGTCAGCGAACGCTACGTCGAAAATTCCAAACGGTAACGTATTTGGAGTTCACGATTTTTGTTGTGCTTCGACAAAGGGAATAGAACGAAAGTTGCGAGCTTACTTCCTAGATTTAAAATTGAACATTTTTTATTAAGAAAATTCATTTTTCTAACGACGTGGTGAATTTTGTGATTTATAAAATTACGTTACTTAATTTCATAAACTATGCGCAACGCCAGCTCAAATCTTTTTTTAAACACATATTTCGTTGTATTTGGTCAGGGTTTCCTAGAAAAGCCGACAGGTGAGCAAATCATACGCGTCGTCCTGCATCAGTGGTCAACTACATAGGTCTAGAAAGAGGGTTTTGGAGAAGAAGCTAAGAATGCACAAATGAACATAAGTTTTTTTTTTGATCTAAAACGAACCTGAAAAACGTCCTGCAAACGAACATAAAATTTTGTTTTGCCCCAAAACGAAAACATAAACGATGTCTGGATGAGGGAGAAAAGCTCCAATAAGATGAATTTGTTCAAAAAAATGTTGGAGAAAGAAGATGCATGACCCCCCGAGTTGAAATTCCTGGATCCGCCCTTGCACGGACGTAACCTACCCAACATCAATCCTATGCGGACATACAGACAAAACCACATCGATTTCCGCTCTCGTACAATCATTGGATACTAACGTCAGTCGTCATCCCATACTAACTAGTCGTGTCTCTTTGATGTGCTGTTGTTTGGGCTACACTCATTGTCATTCGCACATACTCTACCCCCACCCCCCACCCCCCACCACCCCCACACACACACACACAAAAAACAACAGGGCAACAAATAACCTCATGCCTCTTGTTCTCGATCTAGGGAAGTATTTCTACCAAGGCTTCAGCTTCCGATGTCAGGGAGTCATTGGAGCCTTCAACATCTCCTACCACTTCTATAATCTCGATCTTCTTTGGCGATTGTCACCCTAAAGAGCGTCGTGTTGAATTTTTTCTCTTTGGTGGATTGTTGTCTGCTATGGTTGTTGCCTCGAGATCAGCCCCGTGTTTCCGACGATTCCAGCAGTTGCCTCTGACAACTCCAGTTGCTTCCCCTTGTCCTTCAATGACTCTAGCCGCTGCCCCTTGTCTTTTGGTCATTTTTTAATGTTTTCACATGTCTGTTTTATTGTTAGTTGTTATTAATGTGTCTTGTCTTCATGCCTTCATGCACGTGTGCCTCACGTGAGGGAAAATGCTTGGGACGAAGGTAACTCAAATGGTATTTTCCGACTCTTGCCTTAGTCCCACGCGGCCTCTAGGCTTATGTCGTGTATTGTTTTCTTCTCCCCAAGTTTTTCTTTGTTGTGCTATGATCTTTATTGATTGACCTTTCTATCCAGTGGGTTGGCGTATCCCCGGCCACCCATCTCTTGATTTTTTTCCAGCGACTCCACAGCATGTGTAGGACCTGCATCATGTGTGGGTCTATGTCATGTGTGACTATGTCCGCGACTTGATTCCCGGATTTGGAATTTTCCTCAGTGGCTTGTCTTTTGTTTTATCTCACTTAGCCTACTACCATTACCCTTCCTTTTATGAGGTTTTCAAGCTAAAGGTTTCTCCTCTAGCTTGAGAGAGAGTGTTGAAGTTATCAATTTTATATTAATATTTAGGTCTTTAAGTCTTTAATCTCACATCATGTGTCTGAGTTTGTGTCCATGTAACTCTTATATATTACCCCATTGTGAAAGAAAAAAACTATACTGTCTATTTTCTCTTCTACTATTCGACTAAAATAATGTTAGCCCATATCGATCAAGTCATCAAAATTCAGACATCGGATTCCCCGATAGCCTAGTAGAACCACTACCTGTGGATCCCCCAACCGTGTGAACACTAACAATTCTCCTTAACACTTGGACGCCCCACCTTCAATGGGGATATTCCAGTGGAATTGACTGCCCTATCTAAACAATTTTTTGACATCCAACGAATGACTGAAGCATAGAAGGTTTCTGTCATCTTCAATGGCTTCGCCAAACCACATCATGGTTCATGTGGTCCTCTTTCAAATAAGTGTCGATGGATCACAATGACCACAGGTATTCGGACAATGCAATTGAACGCCCATGTGAGGTATGTCAATTTGGCTTCCTTAACATTTATGTGAATTTTGTCGAGCTTATCACCCATGTTCTCAAACTGTCATCGCACCGTTATTCAGGGTTTTTTCATGCAGGGCCTCCAATCTAATATTCATGCTCGTCTCCGCACTCACCATCTAACCATGATCATTAATGCAATGAAAATCATCCTCCTTGTTGAAACCGAGTAATTCATCAAACCTCCCAACTTCCAATGCTCCACCAGCAGTTTCCTCCCTTTCTGTAATTCTCATTCACCTAGAAAGCCAAACCCCAAATCCAGCACAACAGAACTTCACCATCCCCCGTAATGCAACACCTCGCCAAGTCCTTTTCTCTAGCTATCAACCGTAACCATATTTCTGCATAAGCCTCATGGCAACCCTCTGTACATTTCCTAACAAACCAGGAGTACATTGACTTGCCAAATAAAGAGCTCTTATTCTATTTCAAGCAATAGTACTCACCAAAGCAAGACTCTCACGAAGGAATTGTGAACTTTGGCTGGGGACGACCAAGAGAAATAAGCTAGGATGGCGTACTTGAGCCTTGTTAGTCGAGGGCACACTTCCTCCCCTCAAAATATCAGGTCTTCTAAATTGGCTTGACCCATGTTCGCCGGAAATATCAGGTCTTCTAAATTGGCTTGACCTATGTTCACTGGTCAGAGGAATTTTGAGTCAAGGATAGATTCACGAGCTCCATCTTAGTAATGATCAATAGTGGAGCAACCACAATTTTCTCTCCCAGGATTTAGTGGCTCGACTGCGTATCGCCTCAAACACCTCTCCAAATTTCACATTCCATTTGACAACGACAACTGCATAAGAGACTGGAGGCCCCTGCTAACTTCCTTCCCATACGTATTCATCAAGCCCTATGGACTTATCCATGCCCTAGGTGACTGATCCTGACATTACTCTCCACCCAGGAGTTGGATCCATTTTAGATCAGCTCTACCAGTGCACTAATATTCAGAAAGATGAGACTAAGCGGCTCGTCGCGGAGATGCTTGTTGTCACCTTGTCGGAAATGACCCATATAGCACCAACATTTTTAAACTCACTGGGGAAGAAGCATGGAAGATCATTTGTGTTAGAAAAGCTCATTTAAATTAGGCCCATTTTTATAGCATTTATTGTTTTTCTCTCCTCTCTTTAGTCCCACATTGTGTATAGGACTTTCCTCTCTCTTTCTCTCATCTGTATATTTGTACTCATTCTTTGTATTTGTACCGAGTGAACATATATACAAGGTTGGTTTTTTTCCATCTCTACATGGTATCAGAGCCAACGGTCTTTCTAGAGCGGCTTCTCTTTCTTACCCGCGCGGTTTGATCTTTGTCCGCTACCCGCCCGGCTTCCTGCGGCCTGCTGTCCTGGTCGCTTCACTTTTCTTCTCCCGCTTCCTCTTCCTCTCCGTGGTTCCACCCCTCCCCTCCGGCATTTATAGCCATCCCCTTCTCTTTCTCTCTCGTCGGGTCCACCTCTCTTCTCTCTCCTCCAGACCGCTGTCGCTTGCGGTCTGTTCTCTCTCCCGCAGCGGCCTGCCTCTATTGCGGCCTGCTCCAATTCGCAGCGGCCTGCCTCCATTGCGGCCTGCTCCAGCTCGCAGCGGCCTGCCTCTCCTGCGGCCTGCTCCAGCTCGCAGCGGCCTGCCTCTCTTGCGGCCTGCTCCAGCTCGCAGCGGCTTGCCTCCATTGCGGCCTGCTCCAGCTCGCGGCGGCCTGCCTCTCCTGCGGCCTGCTCCAGCTCGCAGCGGCCTGCCTCTCCTGCGACCTGCTCCAGCTCGCAGCGGCCTGCCTCTCTTGCGGCTTGCTCCAGCTCGCAGCGGCCTGCCTCTCTTGCGACCTCTCCCTTCTGCGGCCTGCTTCTTCTGCGGCCTGCCTCTCCAACGGGTTGGTCCTTGGTCGCTGCGGTCTCTTCTCTCTTTCCGCTCGAGTCTTCCCTCCTCACGGTCTCTTCTTTCTACCCGGTACCGGCCTCCTGTCTCTTGGACCGCTGCTGTGCTCAGCCAGACCGTGCGGACTCTTGCCTTCCCGCATTTTGGTCGCGGTCTCCACCTCTTTCTTTTCTTCGCGGCTTGTCTATGTCCGCTGCGACCTGTTCTCTCTCCCAGCGACTGCTCTCCTCTTGGCCGGCCGGTCTCTGGTCTGGTCGTGCGGTCTTCTTTGGTGCCCGGTCTGTTCTCCTAGCCGCTTCCCGCCCCCATGACTTCCTCTGCGGACTCTGTTGGCACGGCAGTTCCTCCTCCTGACCGCCCGGCCTCTCTCCAGGAAGTCCGCGACGAGCTTCGGATTACTACAATTTCTCTAACTGGCAAGAAAAACTTCGTGGAATGGGCACACTCGGTTCGCCGTGTCCTGCAGTCAAAGGGGTTCATTCATAACTTGACTCAGGCCGTTATCGGTACCCCTACTGAGGAATGGTTACGCAATGATGGTCGCGTGCGAACTTGGCTTCTTAACTCTCTTGATGGCGAATCTTATCGCCTGGCCATGTACCATGAGACGGACAAAGGCATGTGGGACGAGCTCCACACCCTCTACTCTGCCAAGGATAGTCTCCACCATCTGTATGACATCATCACTGCTCTTCAGGCCCTTGATAGCAGTGGCGCGACCGACCTGACGTCCTTTGTTGCTCAGGCTCGGTCTCTGGTTGAGGCTTGGATCCACCATCAGCCTCCTACTTTAGATCTTGCTGCTCAACGTGCCCAAAAGGAAGCTGTGGGTATCGCCATGATGATGGCCCGGGTCCCGCCTCATCTTCACAGTGTCCGGGCTCACATCCTCTCCTCTACCGTTACACCATCTTTCTGCGAAGTGTGTTCGATGCTTCTCAAAGTCTCCCCGCCTCCGGATGTGCCCGGACTTCCTTCTCCGGCCCTTGTTCAATAGGCACCCGCTCCCTTATTGCCTCTTCCATCTTCTGCCCGTGGAGGCCGCTCTGATTCTCGCGGCCGGGGTCGGGGTGGCCGGTCTCGGCCTAAGTGCTCATTATGCGGTAAAGATGGGCATCTTGAAGCCACGTGTTATCGGAAACATGGGCGACCTCCTCGTCCGCAGGCCTCTGTTGCTACTACCGACTCTGCTTCCCCTCGTACTGATCTCGACGAGGTTCGTCTTCAGCTCCAGCATCTTCATGGCCTGCTTAGCCGCCCGCCTGCCTCGGTTGCCTCTGCTGCCTCTCTCTCTAATGAAGGTATCGTCTGCCTATCCTCTGGCACGCGATGGATCCTTGATTCTGGTGTCACTCATCATATCACCTTTGTTAGGCCGCCTCAGTACTTGTCTTCACCTCACCCGAAGTACATTACTGTCGCTAATGGGGCATCGGTTCCCGTCTCTGGATGTGCTGATATTTCTCTTACTTCTTCTCTCCTTCTGCGCTCGGCTCTACATGTTCTGGGCTCTCCTTTCAATTTACTGTATGTTGGTCGCCTTACTACTGATTCCAATTATTCTGTGACATTTACGTATTCTTCTTTTCTCATACAGGATCAGCAGACGCGGACTATCATTGGTAGAGGACGGCTGCAGAATGGGCTCTATCTTCTTGACGACTCTCCCACTATCCTCGCATCTATCTCCTCTTCGGATTGGCATAGGCGTCTGGGTCATGCTCCTCTTTCAGTCCTCCGGAAGGCTCTTCCGGAAGTTTCTCTTCCGGCTTTTCGCTGCGACACCTGTATTTTGGGCAAACAGTCCCGTTCATCGTTCCCTTCTCATTGTACTCGGAGCTCCGCTCCTTTTATTTTGGTACACTCCGATATATGGGGTCCGTACAAATTTACTAGTATTTCTGGCTATCGGTATTTTCTTACTTTTATTGATGATTACTCTCGAATGACGTGGTTATATCTCCTCCGGGATCGCTCTGAACTTCCACGCATCTTCCGGGCTTCCATACATGAGACTCGCACTCAGTTCTCTGCGTCCATCCGTACTATTCGTACTGACAATGCGCGGGAGTACACTAGTCATACCTTCGCCACTCTCTGCTCTGAGATCGGCATTCTTCACCAAACCTCGTGTCCGTACACTCCACAACAGAATGGTGTCGCTGAGCGCAAGAATCGTCACCTTCTTGATGTCGCTCGCTCCCTTATGCTTCAAATGCGGGTTCCCAAATCATACTGGAACTACGCGCTCTCCACGGCTTGCTTTCTCATCAACCGCCTCCCTTCTTTCGTCCTCCAGTATGCTACTCCCTTCAGCCTCCTCTTTCCCACTACTCCGCACTCAAAAGGGTTATGTATGTTATTCGCCTGCTACCCGCAAGGTTACTGTCTCGGCTGACGTGACTTTCCGTGAAGATATTCCATTCTTCACTGATCTGGATGTCGCTCCGAGTCCAGATCCCGTCGTTCGTCCTGTCATTCCTGCTCCTCACTCCTCATCCTCCTCCTCTCCTCCTTCCCACCCTCCTGTCTGTCCACCACCACCGGTTATCCGGGTCTATTCTCGTCGCTCTCCTCCTTCTGTTGCCCCTCTGCAGTCGGCTTCGACCTCTGGTGCTCCGCTACCTGCTGCTCCGGCTGCCGCCTCTACCGCTCATCCGATGGCGAATTACGTCTCTCTCCATCGCCTCTCTCCATCTCTTCTTCACTTTGCCACCTCATTATCCTCTGTTTCGGTCCCTAACTCTTTGCAGGAGGCACTTCACCATCCTGGCTGGCGGGCTGCCATGGACGAAGAAATGACGGCCCTCTAGGCCAACCAGACCTGGGTCTTGGTTCCCTTACCTACCGGTCAGCACCCTGTTGGGTGTAAATGGGTGTTCGTCATCAAGCATGCTCAGGATGGCACTATTGCCCGACTGAAGGCCCGTCTTGTGGCTCGTGGCTTCACACAACAGGAGGGCCTCGACTATGAGGAAACCTTCTCTCCGGTGGTCAAGCTCAACACTGTCTGTGTTCTTCTCTCCGTCGCGGTGCACCGCCACTGGCCCCTTCATCAGCTAGATATCAAGAACGCCTTTTTGAATGGCGACCTTCAGGAAACCGTCTACATGCGCCAACCGCCCGGGTTTGAGACTACGGGGGAGTCTCGGGTATGTCTTCTCAAAAAATCCATTTATGGTCTCAAACAGTCCCCTCGGCGTGGTTTGACAAGTTCAGCAAGGTTGTTCGGGACATGGGGTTCACTCGGAGTTCTGCAAATTTCTCCCTTTTTACCCGACACCGGGCCACTGGCACCGTCCTTCTGTTGGTTTATGTTGATGACATCCTTCTCACTGGGGATGATTCAAAGGGGATTCAAGAGGTCAAACAACATATGAGCACTGTTTTTCAGACTAAAGACCTGGGGAAACTTCGCTACTTCCTTGGTCTCGAGATCGCACGGCGGCCGGACGGGTTGGTGCTCTCCCAACGAAAGTACTGTCTCGATCTTCTCAAAGATGTTGGTCAGTCTGGTTGCAAGCCAGCCTGTACCCCGATGGAGGCAAATCACAAACTGTGCGCTCATGCTTCGGATGACGATTTGATGCTTCCGAATCCGGAATACTATCGACGCCTTGTGGGAAAGTTGATCTATCTAACGGTCACGAGGCCGGATATATCGTTTGCAGTTGGTGTTGTCAGTCGGTTCATGCATGCCCCCCGGGCTTCTCATCTTCAGGCGGTTGAACGGATTCTCCGATACCTTAAGGGAGCTCCGGGTCAAGGGCTGGTTTACAAAACCTCCGACTCTGCTCCCGCATTGGTTGCCTATTCTGATGCCGATTATGCGGGTTCCCTGGACGATCGGAGGTCAACAAGTGGGTTCTGTACTTATTTTGGTGGTCATCTTATTACATGGAAAAGTAAGAAACAAGTTGTGGTAGCCCGTTACTCTGCAGAAGCTGAATACCGATCGATGGTCTCGGTAGAACTCACATGGCTTGAAAGTCTCCTTACTGACCTGGGAGTAAAACTCCCCTCTTCTGCTGTTCTATTTTGTGATAGTCAAGCCGCCATACACATAGCAAAGAATCTGGTGTTTCATGAGCGCACAAAACATATCGAAGTTGACTGCCACTTTGTTCGTGAGAAGGTTCAATTGAAGAAACTTGAATTGAAGCATGTTCCAGGAACTGATCAAGTTGTCGACATCCTCACAAAGGCCTTATCAAGTACCCTGTTCTACCAGTGTTTGTCCAAGCTGGGTGCATATGACCTATACGCTCCATCTTGCGGGGGAGTGTTAGAAAAGCCCATTTAAACTAGACCTATTTTATAGCATTTATTGTTTTTCTCTCCTCTCTTTAGTCCCACATTGTGGATAGGACTTTCCTCTCTCTTTCTCTCATCTATATATTTGTACTCATTCTTTGTATTTGTACCAAGTGAACATATATACAAGGTTGGTTTTTTTCCATCTCTACAATTTGCATCAACAACTACTGTTAATACTTGATCCTGATGACTTAAGAGATGTTAGACGAAATGTTTGACACACTGCACTTTTCCATGCTCGACCTCCACTCTGGACACCATCAAATTGAGGAGAGTTGAAGACATTAGCAAGACAATTTTTTGCATGCATGATCCTCATTATAAGTTTTTCATCATGCTGTTTGGATTGAGGAACACACCTTCAACCTTTCGGGCCACAATGAATAACATATTTAAACTGGTACATGGAGCATCTCAATGCAAGTTTAGCCATGCTCCAACATCACTCCTTATATATTTTAACCCAAATAGGTGCTCTTTTGGTCAGTTGGCTCGTGCCACAATGTCTCCTTGTATGGTCTTTACGGACTCGGCCAAAATTTTGATGGTCGTCCAATGTACACTTCCCTAATAGATGTGCACCGTCTGAGAAATCCTTGTAAATCATTGGATACTACAAGAGATTCATTTAAAACTAAGACAAGTTGACTCGACCACTCACCACCTTTCTGAAGAAAGCTTGTTCGCATTCCACTGAACGAAGTAGTCGATACAACTTTCAAAGGCCTTGATAGCCATGATGACAACTCTTGTTCTATCTATGTCAAACTTCTCCAAGCAATTTGTTGTCGAATGAATGTGATACTTCCGATTTCAAGGTTGACACAATTCTCATGCAAGAATACAGGCCCATCACCTACTTTAGTCGTGTGTTCTTCAATACGGGCCAATCCCCGAGTTGATGGCTCTCGTTTTGGACGGTCAGTGAAAGCCACCATGCCTTATGGGAGTCATTTTATCGTTTGCATGGTACACCAAAATTTGTAGTATATCCTAAGCCAAAATACTTCCATCAATACAACATGGCTCGGTAGCCGAACTTCCGAGCAACGAGTTTACATTAGATTACCAAATCCTCGTGGCTTGGAAGTTGGAAACACCAACCTCCTTTGGATTTCATTTAGATGGATCATAGTGACTTCCGCCTGTTTCCGGAATTTTGCTTAAACCACAAGAAATTTTTCAAAGCGAGGTATTGTTACGGGAAAATACTGGGCCCGCAACAAAAGGAGACGAGCGAACACACATGGCGTGTCTTCTCCGAAAGGATGCCAACGACTACCCAACAGAGATTAATTTGGCACTCATGTGGAGGGACCCCTCATGTATCTTATTTATTGTTTTTCATTTCCTTTTAGGTGTCTAGTATAAGGATTATATATATCCATGTATTAATGTGAACTTCATTATCTTTGGATCATTTATGTTAAGAGCCTAAGGCTGAGCACTTGAAAGAGTTCCACCGTAGTTTCCTCCCCTCTTCTTAGTTTCCTCCCCTCTTCTTCTCTCTTGTTCGCATCCTCACCCCAAAGGATAACATCTAGCAAGGCATGTTTCTTATGGTATAGAAGTTTACTGCTTTGACTCAAGATGAAAATATATTTTCTCACAATGCTTTGTCTTCTCACTACACATTGAATTTGCTTATTAGGCACACATCTTCATTGTACTCATTAATCAGATTTTGCATTAAGCTTCTTGTTGAAACCCGAATACCGGTTCAACGGAGTTCGGACTGGAGGGGCAGTTCAAGTTACTTTGCCCGTCATTGAGTGCACCGGGTAGGGCGATTCGAGCCCGGATCCGGCCTTCGCAGATTTGAAGTGGTTGTCTACTCACAAACCTGATGAGCTATAGCGTGGAGGTCCCACCGCTTATACGGAGGCGCGTAAAGCGTCCTCCACCCCCCCACCCCCAAAGTCAATGGTTGAGCTCGGCACCTCGGATGGCACGGAACAAGAACTCTCCGAAATCCAAAAGCTCTGGGAGGCTGAGGTCTGCCTCTCCAAGGTGCCTTGAGGGTCTATTTATAGGCAAACCCCAAAACGAGGGTTAAATCGTCTCTATGGCCAGCAAAAAATGGCCTCCGCCTTTTTGGTTTTTACTATCGGCACCCATGATTGGTCTGCGGATAGCGAAACCCTGCTGCTCGAGATGGCCATGAGCAAACCAGGATGGGCTGCGAGCAGGAGGAAGGACGTGCGAGAAGGGCCCTACTGAGGCGAGTCCACGGAGACGGTGGGCTCAGCTCGTCTATGCTCTTCGCAGCGCGTGGTTCCCGTGACCCTGGGGCCTCGTTTTTGGCGAGCTGGCGCCAAACCGGTGAGGTCGGCTTGCCGAAGAGCGAGGTCACATCGCCAAGCCCGATTTCTTAGTGGGTTCGCCCTGATCTGGTTGGGTGCAGTCGTGATTGGGATCGCTAAATCGGAGTTGTACACTTCTCATAAGTATAAATTAGTCAAAGTTGTGCTTATCATGAATCAGCTACAAAAAACTAATGATCCTTGTGATCAGGTATAAAATCTCTTCATTAAGCACGAGATCATATCACCATCATCTACATCTTCCTATTCAATTTCCAATAAAATGACTAATTAATGATTAACTTCTAACTAAAGAAGTCAGCAACTTGAGTTAGCTAATCTTAAGAACTGAGCAATACATTTCTTTTGGATTAAGACATTCCACATTTACAATTAATATTTTTCCTGTCTTAGAAAAGAAAGGTGTAAATGCTTCATATATTGACATAATCAAAGATATGTAAACAAATTCAGTGACAAGAGTGAGGACATCTGGAGGATTAACACGGAAATTCTCTATCACTGTTGGCTTACATCAAGGTTCAGCTTTAAGCCCTTATCTCTTTACCCTTATCTTAGATGAGCTCATCAGACATCCAACAAGCAATACCTTGGTGTTTATTATTTGCGGATGATATCGTTTTGGTTGATGAGACGCGCGAGGGTGTAAACGCAAAACTTGAATCTTGGCGAGATATTTAGAAAAGAAGGGTTTTAGGTTGAGCAGGGCAAAGACGGAGAATATGGAGCTTAAATTTAGCAGTATAAGAAGGACGGATGACTTCGTTATTAAGTTGGGTGATCAAGATATTTTTCATATTGAGTGTTTTAAATATCTTGGATCGATAGTTCAAAAAGATGGAGGTATTGATAAAGATGTGACATATAGAATCCAAGCGGGTTGGTTGAAGTAGAGAGGCGCGTCATGGATCTTATGTGATCGTAATGTACCACTAAAACTTAAGGGCAAGTTTTACCGTACTGCAATTAGACCTGCGATGCTCTATGGTTCTGAGCGTTGGGCAGTGAATTGTGTACATGAGCAAAAAATGGGAGTTGCGGAGATGAGAATGCTTAGGTGGATGTGTGGACACACGAGGTTGGATAAAATTAGGAATGAATGTATCAGGGATAAAATAGGAGTAGCACCAATTGTAAAGAAGATGTGAGAAGCTCGTCTAAGATGGTTTGGACACGTACAAAGGAGACCATTAGAGGCACATGTTAGGCATTGTGAGTCTAGTCACTAGGCATGTTAAACGAGGGAGGGGTAGACCAATAAAGACTTGGAATGAAACTATAAGGAAAGACATGATGTACTTAGGCATTAGTGAGATTATGACAAAAGATGGGGCACTGTAGTGGGATAAAGGCTTGAGTGTTGTTGTTGTATTTTTCCTGTTAATTGCAATCTAAGCATAAATGCTAATTTAATCATGTTGTAGTATCAAATGGCATAAAGTTATCCTGAACCTGAAGACCAGCTTGAATAGTGTGTAAATATTAAGAATGTAAGATTTCAAATCAAAATTTTAAGACAACAGAAATCAAATTACACAAAAAATTGTTTGGTCAGACAAGGGGGGGGGGGGGATCAAAATGATTAATTCCAGCTTTTGAATCACATTCTACATGTTATTTACTAACATGAATTTAAACAAACTTTCATTACTCCTTGAAACTATGTAGCTTAAGCCAAATATCGGACCAAGTCAAAGACAAAAAAGAAAATGAGGGTGCTCTTCTCGTTCTAAATCTCAGGAAATTATATAGACGATGCAGGCAACCAAAAATTAAGTAAATAAATTCCTAACTTGATATATAGATCTAGCTTAATGAAACAACATTCTGAAAAGTAAATGACTGATCAACGATGGCAAAATGAGTAAGAATCACCTGAGCAACAGCACCATAAGGAGGTAAATCTGCAGATGCAGACATTTTATCAAGTGCAATGCGTAGGTACTCTGTCAATACTTTACCATGGCGATCCTTTGGCAGATCCTTCCATGCTTCATCCAACAACTGCAAAGCCAACGACAAGAGATGATCAGCATATGCATAAATAGACAATTTACGAGAATAGAATCACAAATAGATATGCATTAGCTAATTCTAGAAGCAAATAGTTATGGGCCTATTTAGGGACTTCGTCGAAGGTAGCGGTGAAGGTGGAGAAACAAGGGAGTAACTGTTATGAGCTGCGTGCCCATTTATCTAATTAATTATAATTATCTATAAATGTTATCATTATGTATGGGACCACGAGCACCGGGTCTAGTAATAGGTATAATTATTGTTTGTCTTTTTCATTATGTTGTAAGCCTATATAAAAGCATGTGTATGGTTGTATGGGGAGGGAAGAAGTCTATTTCCGATCTATTACGTGAGATCATTGGTGGCTCTCTCCTCTAGCAAGCAACCCCGCTTAGGCAACCGCGGTTACGTCTTCATGGTATCCTTCCCGCGCTCCTCGGGTCACTCCTCTGACATCCTCCAAGTAGGTATGTAACAACTTTGGTATTAGAGCTCCGCGATCCCCCAATTTGTTGCTCAATCCTCTTTCACACGTCACCGCTTAGTCCTCTTTGTTCCCACAATCCCGGGCCTTCTTCTCCAGCTATGGCACCCCGCTCCACTGCCAGCAACGCCCTTACTTTCTCACACCATCTGACACTTGTTCTGCTCCATCGTGTCAAACCGTCGAGATCATTTCATCAAGCCGAAGTGTAACAACTGTATAGCCAACACGTGGCAGTTGGCAAGCCTATAATGACTATTGTAATTGTATGACTCTATAAATAGGCCACTGTTGTAATAGTTTGGGAGGGAATGAAAATGATTTTTGAGGGATCCTACAAAGCCCATTGATGGGTTTGATACTCTAAGTTATCAAAGGCGCGAGGCGCACCAAGGCGCAAAGGGCCCCTGGAGCCTAGGCGCAAGGCGCATGCGCGCGCCTGAGGCACGTGAGGCGCAAAAATTGGGGAAAAAGAAAATTGAGCGAATTGGGCGCCCAATTCGCTGGAATTGAGCGAATTGGGCGACCAAATCGCTGGAATTGGGTTATTTCTCTTCTATCAAGTTAGTATAAGAGCCTTTTTGGAATTGGGTTAGTTCTCTTCTATCAAGTTAGTATAAGAGCTCATTTTTTCCAATATTTTATCTAAATACGTGAGAAGTGATATAAGTACATGATAGTCATAATTGATGCATACAAAGTGCAACTAGAAATCAAATAAAAAACTACAACATGTAATATAAAGTTGACGGAGATAAATAAATTTAGGGTAAAAATTTTTGTATCTTTTGAACACTCATGATTAACCCCTCTTGAATTAACAATATAACATGTCTTCCACTCAGCTAATGAATGACTAAATCCCTCCATAAAACACAAAGGACGTATTAAAATCAAACATTCAAGCATAATAAAATGAGATCATTTTTTGAAGGCAACATAATAAAAATAACAACATAAATAAATCAATCAAGTCAGCAATCATAATCTACCAAATCAACATTGCAATTTTTCGCACCAAAAAACAAACCTAAGCTACCAAGTCAACAATCATATACTTTAAACTAATATGTAAGAAAATAACATAACATCACGGCGATCACGCCATCACTCATCGTCTGAATCAATAAATGTTTCATTTTTTTCACTAAAATTTTCTTCTTTTTCATTGAACTCAGGCTCTTTTTCATCCTCGGCATCATCTGTACGCATTGTTGGAGTAGGTGTCTTCTTCTTAGATGTGCTCCCCTTGTCAGCTACCATATTCCCTTTAGATAAGCGTGTGGAGTAGATGTCTTCTTCTACTCCGTTGGCCCTTGCTACTGCACCCCAGGTCAATAATTCGTCATCAAAAACTATATCGCCATCCTGCTCAACCTCCTCATCTTCCTCCATTCTTCCCATCAGTCATTCATTGCTATCGTCAATATCTTTCAGCGAGATCAGATCAATACGATCACGTGAATCATATCGTCGACGCAAGGCACGATTGTATTTTACAAATACTAAATCATTTAGCCGTTGTTGTGCTAGTCGATTTCTTTTTTTGCTATGCAACTGCAACATAACAAATAAATAATTAATCATATAATAATATAAATTAATATTTACATACTTGTTCAAAAAAATTCATACATGCTCAAAAAAACTCCAATTGCGCTCACATCCGGATGAACTGCAAGTGAGACTTAAAACCTTTACTGCAAATTTAGTCAAATCAGGATTATCAGCTCCATATGATTGCCACCATTCAGCTGCCCTAAAAAATAAATATCAAGAAATTAATGAATCATTCTTATTAAATAAATTATTTGTTTGAAACTTGAAATAATATTTAATTAACTAACCTGTGACTTTGTTTTTCTATGACGAACTGCAAATTGCATTCCAAATAAACCTTCAGCATTTCTATATAAACTTAGTTGGTCCATAATTATATCAGTGAACTGGGCAGCCCAGTTCACTGTAACAGTGAACTGGAGCCCAGTTCCCTGTAAAACAGTGAACTGGAAGCACAATTCACTGTTACAGTGAACTGTGCTTCCACTATGACTATGCTAGAAGGCTAGAACAGAAGAGAACAGCCAAAATAATTACTTGAATTGGGCTTTCACTATGCATCTATGTTAGAACAGAAGAGAGCAGCCGGAAAACATGGCAGCAAAAAAAAACAGCCGGAAAAATCTTCAAACGACAGTCAAAATACGCAAGGCACAATTGTATTTTACAAATACTAAATCATTTAGGCGTTGTTGTGCTAGTCGATTTCTTTTTTTTGCTATACACCTGCAACATAACAAATAAATAATTAATCATATAATAATATAAATTAATATTTGCATACTTGTTCAAAAAAATACATGCTCAAAAAAACTCCAGTTGCACTCACATCCGGATGAACTGCAAGTGAGACTTAAAACCTTTACTGCAAATTTAGTCAAATCAGGAGTATCAGCTCCATATGATTGTCACTATTCAGCTGCCCCAAAAAATAAATATCAAGAAATTAATGAATCATTCTTATTAAATAAACTATTTGTTTGAAACTTGAAATAATATTTAATTAACTAACCTGGGGACTTTATTTTTCTATGACGAACTGCAAATTACATTCCAAATAAACCTTCAGCATTTCTATATAAACTTAGTTGGTCCATAATTATATCAGTGAACTGGGCAGCCCAGTTCACTGTTTTACAGTGAACTGGAGCCCAGTTCACAGTAAAACGGTGAACTGGAAGCACAGTTCACTGTTACAGTGAAGTGTGCTTCCACTATGACTATGCTAGAAGGCTAGAACAAAAGAGAACAGCCAAAATAATTACTTGAACTGGGCTTTCACTATGCGTCTATGTTAGAACAGAAGAGAGCAGCCGAAAAACATGGCAGCCGAAAAACATGGCAGCCGGAAAAAAACAGCCGAAAAAATCTCCAAACGACAGTCAAAATGCAAGAAGAAGAAGGAATGGAGTGAGAAGAAGTTACCAAAAGTGGCGGCGGTCGGCGAGCCCAAGAAGAGCGGCGAACGGAAGAGGAGCGGCGACAGGAGCAGAGCGGCGACAGGAGCAGAGCGGCGACTGGAGCGGAGATTTCAACCCTAACCCGGAGCGGCGACGTGATGCGTGAATCGGGAAAATGAGGCCAGCTGCTTTATAAAGATAACAGCATTAAAATAAACCGGGCCCAGCCCGATTCTAGTCTAGACGCGCCTAACTAGCGCCTGAAAGGCCCGCAAGGCGGGCGCCTAGGCCCGCAAGGAGCGCGCCTAGACGCGCCTGGGGCGCGCCAGGGCCAATTCGCCTGCCTCGCCTAGGCTCAGGCGCTACTCCGTGCGCCCGGCGCCTCAGGCGCGCCTTGATAATTGTGTTGATACTGCAAAGGGATATTTATATCGTGGGTTTTGTCTCTATATCCCTAGGACGTCCTTCAGGGACTTCTTGATTTGGGAAATGCACGCTGGTGGCGCATCTGGACATTTTGGCAGAGATAAGACCATTGCTTTAATTGAGGATCGTTTCTATTGGCCAGTCCAGAAAAGGGATGTTACTCGAGTTGTGCGACACAGTAGCATATGTCAGACCGCCAAGGGTTCGAAATAAAATATTGGACTCTATACTCCTCCAGTCCCACACCATCCATGGGTCGACATTAGTATGGATTTTGTATTGGGTCTCCCTAGCACTTTGAAGAAGCATGGTTTTATTTTCGTAGTGGTAGACCGGTTTTCGAAGATGGCTCACTTTATTGTCTGTCGCAAGACCGCCGATGCGGATCATGTGGCGGCCCTTTTCATGAGAGACATTTTTTGGTTACATGGATTACCTAAATTCATAGTGTCTGACTGTGACGTTCGATTTATAAGCTGTTTTTGGAAAACGTTATGTCATAAAACGGGTATGATTTTGTAATTTTTTACTGCTTATCACCCACAGACGGACGGTCAGACTGAGATCGTCAATAGGAGTTTAGGGAATTTATTAAGGTGTTTGGTTGATGATCATCCTCCGGTTTGTGATTGTGTTACTCGTAGCGGAGTTTGCATATAATAGTTCCATCAACAGGTCTACTGGCATGAGTCCATATCATATAGTGTCAGGATATGAGCCTAGGAAACCTGTTGACCTTGTCCATGTTCTCTTAGAGACACACCCTAGTGAGTCCGCTGAGTCTTTTATTCATCACATACATGAACTGCATGAAATGATCCGGAAAAAATTACTAGAAGTAATGAATTATATAAAGCACAAGAAGATGAACACAAGCGTAAGCAGCATTTTTGGGTAGGTGATCAAGTCATGATCCAACTTCGCATGGAGTGTTACGAGTAGGAAAATACATGAACACGAAGAACAACGATTGCATTAATTAGAACGAGCACATATACAGTCTGGAGCAAGCTCCGGCCAAGGCCAAGGAGACTGGGTCCTCCAATGGTCCTGTCCAAAGAGAGCCCAAAATAATCTAACACTCAAAAGATACCCAAAAACACCTACCCCCCCCCCTCCCTTAATATAGAGTAGGGAGGCTTCCCATACAATGAAATACAAAATCATTTAAGTAATTATTTAATTGATTAATATTAAATAATTAATATTAATCAATTAATTAATACAAATTAATTACAAGAATTAATCACGATGGTTTTCATATGCGTGCTCCGGTAGTCCCGGCGAGGGGTGACTCCTCCGACAAATGTGCGAGGCTAACATTATGTCGGTCTTAAAACTCGGTCTTGCCCTCAAGGCCGAGTTTAAATATTTTGTTGGGGTCTTTAAGAATGGGAGGGGTATATAATTTATGGCTGGGGTGTGTAAGGGAGGGGAAATGATGGGAAGGAAAATTGAAGATACTGTTAAAGTGAATGGGGGAGAATAAGGGGGTGATAACTCTTAAAAGGTAGAGAAGAGGTAGAAAGGGATTTGGCTTTTAGTGGGGGCAACGGTGGATTTAAATAAAAGAAGTGAAGAAAAGGGATTAATGGAGGCAGGGCCCTGGGGAAAGAAAGAGGTGCGGCAAAGAAAAAAGTGTGGCTGGAGCGGCTAGATGGGATGTGGAGGCAGGAGCACAGAGAGGGTGGGTGTAGAGAGGGAGAAAGCGGGGGCAGCGGACGACGAAAAATGTGTTGTTGGCGGAAACATGGAGAATTATGTCGTGGGGGGCTCGCATAGGAGCCAGATCTAGAAGGAATAGAGCGTGGCAAAGAAGCGTTGCGCTGGGAGATCGGTCGAAGACGAAGACGATCGCGGGAAGGAACGATCGCGATCGTGCATTGCCAATGCGGGAATCGACGCGAGCTGAAGTTGGTGGATAATGGTGTAAGATGGAGAAGTGCCTGCAGGGAAGAAAACAACGCGGTGAGGGAGGCGTACTATTCGTCGAGGCGTCGTTTGATGGCGTTGAGGAGGGTGTCCATCATGACACGATCACCGACGGCCTGGAATAAGCGGACGGGGGCGGCAGGTCGGACCATTGTTACGAGTAGGAAAATAGACGAACACGAAGAACAACGATTTCATTAATTAGAACGAAGCTGCGGCCAATACCAAGGAGGTTGGGTCCTCCGATGGTCCATCTCTCCAAAGAGAGCCCAAAATAACCTAACACTCAAGATATCCCTAAACATTCAAACCCCTCCCCCTTATATAAGGGAAGCTTCCCATACAATGAAATACAAAATTATTTAAGTAATTATTTAATTGATTAATATTAAATAATTAATATTAATCAATTAATGAATACAAATTAATGACAAGAATTAATCACGGTGGTTTCCATATGAGTGCTCTGGTGGTATCAGCGAGGGGTGGCTCCTCCGACAAATGTGCGAGGGTAACAGAGGCTCCCAAAAGGAGTCGCTAAGAAACTGCAACCAAAGCGAATGGACCCTTAAAGAATTCTAAAGAAAATTGGGACAATGTCTATAAGATCGATCTCCCAACAGATATGCGTATTCATCACGTATTTAATACTGAAGATTTGACATTGTACTTTAAGCCTCTTTAGTATATGAATCCATATCTTGATCCACTTCCTACACCGTCCCCATTATAGCTTGACCCTTCCCTTGACCACCTTGGACAAATACCTACAAACTTGCCTGCACCACCTATGATTCCACCGGTTCTTCTGGATAAACCAGCACGAGTGGTGAAGGTTGAGCGCATTGCTGATATTGTGGCGCATGAATGCATTTCCACCGTAGCCGACCCTTCTTGCCGTTACTTAGTCCACTGGAGTGGACGTCCCGTTTGTGATGATACTTGGATGTCCGCGGCGGAGCTTCATAGACTTTCCTCCGATCTTCAACATCAGGACGATCATCTCCATTCATCAGAGATGAATGCTCGTCAGTCGAGGGAGTTGATGGAGATGGTCATCATACTACGGGTCGCCAGTCGGTGGGGCCCAATTTTGTATATTCGTACAGAAGACGATGATTGGATCGACGATCCGAGAACGCGAGCGCATTCGACTCGTCACGCTATTATTTTTATTTATTTTATTTTTGGTGTTTTAGGGCCTCGGGTGTAACAGCCAATCATAGTCGTTCACTCCTGATGCTCAACCGTCTCCTCTCGTTATAAATAGGGTTAGATGTTCATATTTTCAGGCATTGTTGATTTGCGAGAGATTCCAGGCCAGTAATCGTTTGTGGTGCGCCGCCGCGAGACCGGGGTGCGACGTCTCGGTTCCTTATCATTTTTATCAATTTTCTAATCACTTTTCCCGAGATTCCCCCCCCCCCCCATAACCCACGACAGCCTATACAACCATCCCAGTTCATCGTCCCCTCCGCACGATTTTGCAGAAACCGCCGTGTATCCCCACGACTCTTCCTCAAGTGGCAGATAATTGTACTTGTTCATCGTCTCTGTCGTCTCCCATGATTCCTTCTTCGATCAGCCGCTAAGCCCGCGAGGCCTCCCTTATCTCTATCGTATTTGTCGCTCCTATACACTGCCCTCCCCTCCCCTCGCCAGAAAACAATTGTTGCTCATGTCTCCATAGCCAGCTGAACCCGTCGATCTCCCCTCTACAGCCAAACACCTCTCGCCCTCCGCTAGTTTTTTTTTCTGTCGAGGAACCACCTTCGTCGAGTCGTAAGTTTGTGATTTTCCTCACCGTGCAACTCCGTTGGAGCCCCGACGCGAAATCGACGACCACCATCTCTCCTTCCGCACGTCTCAACAGTTACATGCCTTACCAGTTCCATTCGGCCCCTCCTAATTGCAAGCCATCCAACACCCCCAATCCAGCCGCCAGCCTCCATCCCTGCCCCTGTTAAATTAAAACATTATTCCCCTTCTAGCTAATTCGTGTTCCCACCCTTATGTAAACGGTGGCAACTCTGAGTCCACACCCTCCGAATTTCCCACCAGTCCCGTGCCAATTCCCGTCTATTGTAGACAACTTCATCCCCCCCCCCCCCCCCCACGCAGCAACCCGCCATCAACTGTCGGTCACCGAATTCCGCATAACTGTAAGCATTATCGTATCGTGCTTATTTCTATATGTATTGAGTATTGGAAAACACTTCATACTTGTTGGGATATTTTGATGCATAGTTGTAAATGTTCTTATTTTCTATTGTTCTATAAAATCTAATCGAGGAAGTTGTAGCGAATAGCACATTGCGTGAATGTTAGCGTGACTTGTTTTTGTGCCTGAAATTTTATTAGTCGTCTTGTGTTAATTTGCCTCGGTTATAAAATCATCACTGCAAAAAAATTTATTTCCAGAATAATTGTTTTAAAATCATGAGAGACAGCACACCCGAGTCACACGGCCTACCCTGCATCAGATTGGTCTTTAAATTGAGCTTTTACATTTCTTTTGTACAAATAATAGGAGCATTGCCTCGTACCGTCTTCTATCAGATGGTAGTTAACACAGCCCTTTCCCCTCAAGAGCACGGCACACCGGCGCATCACCACCATAACGTCTCCTCCTAAAAATACACAACAGAGAGTCCACGTGCCTAATGAATTTAGATTCTTGAACACCTTTTGTACAAATTGCTGTTATCAAGCCTGCACAACATGCCATTGTGCATCTGAATATCAATTATTCCTTCAAGTCCATGAGCTGAGTTGTCACAAGTAGATAGTGTCAGTCTACTTCACTAAAGAGCTCAAAATATGATGTATCGAGCACACCTGCTACAAAAAATCAATATCCAATACCCACCCATCAGTATGTTTCATACGCCTAGTGATCGTAAGTAGCTCTTCTTCATCACGGTTATTTCTGAGTGTCATTATTGTTGCATCCTGAGTACTACTATGAGTATATTAGCTGCTAACAACTCCTGCTGTAACATGTCTCCTTATAGTGATAGTAACTTAGCAAGTAACAATCTTTATCACAAAAACTGATGGTAAGTAACAATTTTCTTTGAAGCTGATCGAGCTCATGCTTCTCATGAACCTTCATCACAAAAGCTTTCATTGTCCCATCACCACAAGCATATGCTCACCTCCAGAAGCAAGGCTGTATAACCTCCAATTCTGTCCCCCTTCAACTTCATTGATGCAGATTATAGTTAAATAGGTCATCACAGATTACCGAACTTGTAGAAAATAGTCCCTACCTTATCCTATCTTTGGACTCTATAGTGGTCTTGTGTAGGGTGTGGCCCGTCATCCAGGTGTTGGATGGGGTGCCTCCCGGGCGCACCCGGGTTGGCTCCTGGCATGGGTGCAGAGAAACTCCATGGTACGGTTTAGTGCAAGGGAGTCGGGTTGGCTCCGGCCATGAGTACATGGGAGTTCGGGGCACGGTTTAAGTGCGAGGGAGTCATGCGAACAGTTTGACCGGTCCTGCTAAATTAATATAAAGGAATTGGTAGCGCCCTTCCTAACACTTCGGGGTTTTAGGAGAGTTGGTAGGCTCCATTCCTAACAGTGGTATCAGAGCGAGGGGGAGGTCATGGGTTCGATCCCCCTGTATGGCGTTCCAGGGGGAGTTTGTAGGGTGTGGCCCGTCATCCAGGTGTTGGATGGGGTGCCTCCCGGGCGCACCCGGGTTGGCTCCTGGCATGGGTGCAGAGAAACTTCATGGTACGGTTTAGTGCAAGGGAGTCGGGTTGGCTCCGGGCATGAGTACATGGGAGTTTGGGAAACGGTTTAAGTGCGAGGGAGCCATGCGAACAGTTTGACCGGTCCTGCTAAATTAATATAAAGGAATTGGTAGCGTCCTTCCTAACACTCCGGGGTTTTAGGAGAGTTGGTAGGCTTCATTCCTAACAGTCTTGTACATTAGGAAAACATCATTATGATGCATTCCCTAGTAATGTCAATAACCGTGCATATATGCACATTTTTATTTTGTACACTCTGTGCAAGTAAATAATATGATTGTCTAAGATTGGTTTTTGGTATATCGTCGCCTTTATTAGTAACTATTTTAGGATGACCTGATTCTTCCATTTTATGGCTTGTGGTAAATTGTTTGATGTTTCTAAAACCTTTTATGATGAAATACATATTCGTACCCTTGGCTCTGATAATATTCGCAGATATTTTTGTATTTTTATACCTCACAGTATGCCAATCATCTCGTCCTCTGACAACCCCAATAAAATTGCACAGTGAAATGGGGTTGTTGAATGCAAAACAAGACATTAAGGCAACACGCACTCATTCATATGCATGTTGTCTTAATTTTGGGATGTAATTTTGGGATGTTGTGATCCTGATGTTGTTTTATCTTAGAATAGCAACCCTATAGTGTTTGGGTTTTTTCCCTCAGGATTCTTAACAATTATCCCCTATAGTGTTTGGGTGCAAATTCTATGCACAACTTATTTATTGGTCATGATAAATGATCACTTCATTTTTTTCAGAACATAAACTTAGTTAAGAAGGGTGTTGTTGCCATCTACAGCTCTTCTGGATGTATACCATCTACTGCTCTACTGGATGAGATTTCATCTGTCAAAAATACCTATTTTTAGTCTACATTTTTCTTTGACTCACCTATGGGCGTAATGGCCACAAATGATCCATATAGCCGACCTCACTATGGTAATAAAGGCTCGAGTGTTGTTGTTATTAATATTCTTCTATGATGGGCCGCTCATTCAGCTGCAGCAACCCGATCGAGTCACATAACAGTGTCGCAGCCCATACACTCCAACCAGCTCTCCGCACCGGATACAATCAATACGTTAGTTTGTTGAGTACGGGGCTTGATCCCCAGACCTCCTTGAAGAGAATCCTCATCTTGACTCCCACCAACTGAGTCAAGATGAGGACTCTCTTCAAGGAGGTTTGGGGATCAAACCGCAGCTTCAACAACCTATCCTATTTATTGTATCTGGTGCGGAGAGTTGGTTGGGATGTATGGGCCGCGGCCCTGTTATGTGGCTCAACCGGGCTGATGCAGCTGAATGAGTGGCCCATAACATCTTCATGGACCGCCTCTTTCATGGCCTTAGTCTAACATTGAGGTCCTGCTAATACAAAGAATATGCAATTTTACATCCACAGACAATAGATCACCCACTACAAATATTTGCAAACTACCAAAAACTTTAAGAATTAATTGAGAAAATGATGATTGTTAATTCAATTCAAAATGTAACCAACCTTATCCAACTCAAACTTGTTAGCTAGCAACCTCCTTATACCACTTCCATTAAAAGTGTTCTCGCTGTGTGCAACAATAACAGGGCGTTCCTGGAGGCGCTGAACAATGCCCCGGAGTAGTATTTTGAAGTGCTCCAAGAAGGTCTCTTGAGAAGCAGGCATTTCAAGAAGATCATTAGGGAAAAATCTCAGTGCAGGCTCCACAACGTTGCTAAAAACCTGTAAAAAAATCATCAAGAGGTAGATCTTCTAACTAGTCAAAAACCCTTGGCAAATCAGCAATTGAAGAAATCAAGCCATCATTCAATTACCCAAGAATCAGAGGCCGGCGGCATCCCATTTGCCACAATGATCTGCCCCAAACCCTCTACCAAACAGTTGCTCAAAGGAACCCCAGACGATTCAAATCCACAGAAAATGAAAACTGCCTCGGTTTCAAATCTCGAGCTCTCCACGAACTCCTTCAGATCCTCCCCATCGATCCTCAGGATGACAATCGGATCTCTCTTGAGCCCAGCGGCGACGCCCAACAAGATGTCCGAAAGTACTTCCTTGAACTCGGACTCGCTCACCGCTTCTTGCTTGCCATGTGTAAACTCGTTCAAAACCTTTACCCAAAAAAACGAAGTCATCGGCACCATGGAGCGGTGAGGTGAGATTTAAGGGGAGAGAAGAAATAGGGTTAGAAGTCAGAACCAACCTCGGCGTAGATATGGTCGGAATCTGGGGATGATCCGACGGCTGAGAGACCAATGGCGGAGCCGATGTCGGCGACGGCGGGCTGGAGCTCGCGCACGGAGAGCTTGCCGTCGTGGTCGCGGTCAAGCTCCTGGAACTTGAGATCCACGTAGCTGCTGAACGCCTCCTTGTCCTGCACCAGCTTCTCTATCTCCGTGCCGTCGACGACCATCTTCCGGCCCAATTTTCTCCTTCCGAACCATCCGCTCGCCATCTCTTATTCGTCGAATTCTTCCGCTCTCTTTCACTGCGACCAAGTGAAGCAAGGGGTCTCTCATGCAAAGACAGCGGACTGTTGGAAGGATAAAGGAAAGAGAGGGAGGAAATAAGGGACACTCCACTGATGAGTGCTGTGGGAAGTAAAAGATGGGCATCGAAACTTCGCTTCTTTGGCCGCGTGGGTAAGCCTTAGCTGCAGATTTCATTTTATTTTATTCGGGATCCACTTTTTAAAGTTTACCCGCGCGTTTAATGGAGTTACTCTCAAACAATACATAAATGAGTGACTCTGCCCCTGTAGTGAATATTATTTCGTGGGTTTCGCCTGCATTAATGCAAGCTTCTCTGTTTGATACGGCGGTGGCGGTAGTAAGTGTATGGATTAAGGGTCTGTTTGGCTAAGCTGTGGCGGTGCATGAGCAGTGGTGGGAAACAGTGGTGTATGAATCAGCTGTTTTGTAGTGGTGGAAAAAATTATGAAACTGTTTGGAAAACTGTATTTGCAGTGTTGTATGAAACAGTAGTGCAGAATTAAAAAGTGATAATAATAATTAAACAAACAAGAGAATTTAAGAAATCTAAAAATAAAAAAATAATTGTTTTGCATTTATTTTATTTAATTATAAAAGTAAATATATTAATATTGATGGGGTTCCGCAAAATATGCTCGGACGAGCCAAAAAATTTCAAACGGACGTCAGAACACACGTATGCGCGCTCGACTCGCTCACGAGCTAGGACGTCGGAACACACGTATCCCCAAAATAATTAGAATGTTGAAATGTTTTAATTATAAATTAATATAAGTTTTATTTATTAATTAATGAGGCTCTCCCTAGAGATTTTCAAAACAAACATGCTCCGACTCGGGGTTACGGAGATCCGATTTTCAAGCCGGACGTTCATCAATATTAATAATAAAATATTAATATATATTAATTAAAATATTAATACATAAATAAACAATTTGCAGTGCTAGGATGGTTCGTTTTCACCCGATTCACGCACAACTCGAGTGACCCGCAGTCACTAAAATTTTTTAAATTTTACTTTTTATAAATAAATATCATTTAATGTATTTATATATAATCATTTAAAATTTAAAATATATATTTATTATAAATATAAAACTTATTTTATAAAAAAAAATATATTTTTTTAATAAAATAAGTATTTTCAGGGGCTACAGTACTGCTGTCGCTGCCTGCTGCGGGCGGTGGCAAGATGCCACCGCCCGCGCCAAATTTTCATTTGGCGGAGCGGCAGCAAAAACAGTTGCATGCAGCTGTGCTGCCGCTCCGCCAAACAGAGCCTAAATCATTAAGGATCCTCTAATAAATACTATCCATTTGAACATAAAAATAGATGGAAGTTTTTTAGGTGAACGTTAACGAATGACAACTTAACCTTCATGTTCATGACCGCCGCTGCCGTGTCAAGCGGAGCCGAAATCGTCTCCATCCCATAGTGAAAATCTTGTGTCTGTTACTGTCGTAAATGTCTCTATTCTTCGCTTAATGACTTGATCTTATGTTGGTTGTGGACACAACTTAGTTGGAGATGAACCACATAAACCTTGTGTTTTTTTTGTTATTGTTTATTCCTAGTTGTTGCTTGATTCATAACAATTATCAATTGAAGATTAGAAATGATGAAGTATAATTTGAACAAAATAAATGTTTAATGCACAATTAGGTAATTATAAAGTTGATCAATAAGTACTTATATGAAGCATGCCTTCTCTTAAGCCATAGTGTTTGAATGCCTTCTCATCTAGTCAAAGTGGAATAAAAAAAATCAATCAATGGATCACTAAAAGTATGAAACTGGCCTAGTGGCGGCCAAATCCTGGCGGCCAAACCCTGCCGGCCAGTGGAGGGGTTTGTTGGGCGGCCGGGGAGGGCAGATGAGCGCCCGGTCAGGTGCGACCATGCGGCCGGACGGAAGGCTGCCCATGCGGTCGCATGACGATGCCCGCCCTCGCCTAAGCACGCGGAGGGCCTGTCGCAGTCGCTGCCCTGCGGTCGCGCACTATATTGCAATCGCGCAGCCGCTGGAAGGGTGTGGTTGCTCGAAAGGTGTGCGGCCTTCCGCGGGAGGCGCACAGCCTTGCGCTCGCGACTGTGTGGGGGTGTGCGAGGTGAGCGGCCACGCGCGCGTAATTGTGCACGCACGCGGCCATGCGTCCATGTGGTGTCATGAGGTGGTGCGGCTAATGTGCGCGCGTGCGTACCGATGATGATGGCAGTCATGGCGCTAGTGGGGTTGATTTTGGTCACGGTGCCCTGGCGGCCGCGCACGGTATTGCAATCGCGCGACCGCTGGAAGGGTGTGGTCGCCCAAAAGGCGTGCGACCTTGCGCGGGAGGCGCACAACCTTGCGTGTGCGGCCGCGCGGAGGTGTGCGAGGGAGGCTGTCATGTACGCATAATTGTGCACGCACGCGGCCATGCATCTATGTGGCGTCGTGAGGTGGTGCGGCTGACGTGCGCGTGTGCGGCCTGGTGATGATGGCAGTCATGGCACTAGTGGGGTTGATTTTTGTCATCGTGCCCTTGCGGCCGCGGCCCTGGAGGTCGTGCATGGTATTGCAATCGCGCGGTCGTTGGAAGGGTACGGTCGCCCGAAAGGCGCGCGGCCTTGCGCGGGAGGCACACAGCCTGGCGCGTGCGGCCGCGCGGAGGTGTGTTAGGGGGCGGTCATGCGCGCTTAATTGTGCATGCGCGCGGCCATCTGTCCATGAAGCGTCTTGAGGTGGTGCAGTTGACGTGCGTGTGTGCGGCCCGGTGATAATGGCAATCATGGCGTTAGTGGGGTTGATTTGGTCACCCTCACTTTCTCCACCAGAGGAGGTAAGTGCTTTTACTATCTGCAACCCAAATTTCCCATGATATTAATGGGACCCTATCGTTTGCCCCACAAACTCCTATAGTCTGTGGCTCTTTTGCAAGAATGTGCGGAAATTTTTCTTCCCAATGTGTGTGTTGAATCCATGGATGCTAGTAATCCGACGTAGCCATGTCGAAGGTTGGTGTTTGGTTGGTGGGCTCCCGTACCTTTGCACGGGTTCCAAAGTCATCGTCCGGCATTAGCGTTCTTCCCAGAGGTAGTCATTGTTAGGGGTAGGACCCTTTGCTTGGTGGAGCAGAAGCTCAGTTGCAGCGTTGCTGGACTTGGCATCAGGGATATTGATGAGTGTTATGACGTTAACATTGAGGAGTAGCTTCAGAGCTTTGTATCTTATACTTTTGTCATTTGGTGGCATATTTGTATGTGTTTGTACTTTTGTACTTCTATTTGTGTTTGTTGTTGTACCTTCTTGAATGTCTTTTGTTGATTGTTTAGCTATTTGTAGATTGTTCCAGCTTATGACGTTACTTGAGTAATGACTTGTATTTGTGGTGTCGACATAGTTATTTTATGTGTGACTTGGTTTTGGTTTTAAGATTGTTTTTTAGATGGCAGTAGAGTGGAGAAGAGACTCTGATAATGTCGTAACCTAGTAAAAGGGCGAAGGGCGGACACTTCGAGTCGTGGTAGTAAGAGGTCAAGGTTGTTGTATTGTGGGTCCTTCGCTATGGTGCGGCCTACTATGGGGGCGAAGGGCGGGCCTTCAAGCCGCAACAGTGAGGAGTGGGGATGAGACCCCGACAGTTTCATAACCTACTACGAGTACAAAGGAAGGACGTTTTGAGACCAGGTAGTCAGAGGTCAAGGCAACCGTGCTGCAGGTTATCCTTTGTTGTGGCGGTAAAGGACATGCTTCAAACCGTTGGCGATCATGAGGGGAGCAGACCCTGGCGGCGGTAGGGAGTCGCCCTGCATCATGAGAGTAAGATACTCTGCAATGCGGAAGCGAGAATTGTTGTCAGGATCAATATCTAGGTGAGATCATTTTGAGGTTGGATCGGTCAGATCGTAGGATCGGATTGATGATCGCAAGATCATACAACATTCATAAATTAAGACTAAAAATATAAAATTGAATTTTGTATCATTCACATGCTCAATTAACAAAAAATCAATAAATTGAGCAGTATGTGAATAATTATATTAAAATATTTTGAATAACTAAATCAAAACGATAATTTCATATTAAGATAACTTTCAGTTTCAGGTAGGACACCCAATATCAATAATAAAAACAAATCCGGAATAATTGATTGGTGAAAGCCTAAAAGCAGGAAGACGAACTAAGACTGTTGGATTGCTTGTACGATGGAATTAAGAAGGTTGAATTGCTCGTATACTATATTTTTATCCACTAGATTGCTCATATGTTAAAAATGAAGATAAGACATCAGTCTGAAAGTATGAAGCAAGAAGTCGTTGGATTACCAACCACTGCATTGCTCACACACAGAAATATAAGTATGTCACTGACACCGCTTGAAATGGAACATGTTGAGGAAGAAAAAGGAAGACATTGTCTGGATTGGAAGCGACCAAAGACATCGCTCTTGGCCACCGTTTGTAACCGACAATCGACACTTGAGATACGGTAAAGCAGAATGATATGATTCTATAATGGGGTATGGGGCGGGATTGGTATAAGGTTAAACAATGAGTTATGAATGTTGGACTGGTTGAATGGGGTCGGGATAGGGTTGGACTTGTTTCCGGCTACCTTTGGCTAGACTAGTTGAATCGGGTCGGGATCGTGATCCTAAACATCCTAAGATCTGGATCGTGACTCCAGTCTTAGATGTGCCGATTTAGATTATAGGTAAGATCTAGATCGATTTACAAAATCGGGATCCTGGGATCGTAAGATCCAACGATCTGGATCACGATTCTAATAACCATGAGCGAGATGCCCTACAACGCGAGAGTGTGATGCTCTGTAACGAGGGAGCAAGATGCCCTGCATGGTGCGAGCGTGAAGTTATGCAATGCGGGAACGGGATGCCCTCCAGTTTGGGAGTGTAAGCTCTGCAATGCGGTGAGCGGGATTCCCTGCAGCGTGAGATCATTATGTTATGCAAAGTAGGAGCGAGATGCCCTGTAACAAGAGAGTGTGATGTTGCAATGTGGGAGTGAGATACCCTGTTGCATGAGAGCGTGATGCTCTGTGACGCGGGAGCAAGATGCCCTGATGCGTGAGAGCGTAATGCTTTGCAACGCACGAGCTGGATGTTCTTGTTGGGAATATTACCCTTCAATGTTCCTTAGATTTGGATTTGAAGAGGCATCACCATCAATACAAAGAGCATAATTGTATTTGATGTATATTCAAGTTCGATGTGTGCAGGATGTTCTTTAGAACAAGTTTAGACAGGTTGTCTAAGTGATAGTGGCAGGTGGTCACAAGTAAGAATGCTTGATAGACAGAAAATTATCTAAGTCCACAAGCATTGAGTGAAGCCAGTTCACTCAATGCCAAATGTTAAGGAAGGATGCCGGAAAGACAAAAAACTGTCTACGGTCACAGGAATTAAGTGAAACCAGTTCACTCAACGCCAGATGTCAAAAAGCGCTGAGCAAAGCATGGACAGTCAAAGCTTCAATATTGGCAAGGATAAATTTTGGCTAAGTCCAGAAGTGTTGAGTAAGGATAGCTCACTCAATGCTAGAAGAAAGAAGCATTGAGTCAAGCTCAAGCAGTTAAAGCATCTGAAGATCTATCAAGAATTCTGGCTAAGTCCAGAAGTGTTGAGTGATGACAGCTCATTCAACGCCAGAGTAAAAAAACGTTGACAGAACAAAGTTCAGTCAAAGCTAAAGAAGAAGTAGACAGAAATTCTTGTTAACTCTAAAAGCGCTGAGTGAGGAAATCTCACTTAATGCCAGAGAAAGAAGCGTCGAGTAAAACTCGTGCAATCAAAGCCTAAGAAGATGTGGACAAAAATTATGTCTAAGTCCAGAAGCTTTGAGTGAGGACAGCTCACTTAATGTCAACTCAACAAGGAAAATCGACTAAGTACAGAAGCGTTGAGTGAAGACAGTTCAGTCAACACCCCAGCAAGATGGTAGGCTTCAGAGAAGCGACTAAGGACAAATGCATTGAGTGATGAAGGCTCATTAAACACACTCAACACCTAACAGAACAGAGATATTGACTAAGTGCAGATGCGTTGAGTGATGAAAGTGCACTCAACGGCTAGTAGTGTAGAAGTATTGGCTAAGTCCAAATTCATTGAGTGATAAAGGTTCACTCAACGCACTCAATGCCTGAGATAAACTATCTGAATTTAGTTAAGTCCACAGATGCTGACGTCAACATATGTTTGCAAAATTCAAAAGAGTTGCAGGAAGTCAACATTACGCGAAAAACGGCACTGCACGTCTTTCATGCTGCATTTAATGCAAAAGCAAGATTGTAACTTGCAAATCCAAGCGGGCTCACGTGTCAAAGAGCCGTTGGACGACCGAAGATAGAGGGATTGAGATCAGCAGAAAGAAATTAACTTTTAGAGATTTAACTTTTCGTAAACAGGCAGAACTTCATCTTCTTCCTCTCTCCATTGTTGCAGAGCCTGAAGAAGAAGTTCAAACTGTCGATCTAAAAGTTCAAGCAGTTAGTTGTTGCGATTTTCACCTACAACAGCAAGTTCAAAGAAATTTTTGAGGAAGAAGAAGCAGTCAAGGCTAACCCTAGCTGCATCAAGATAGTTGTTGTGATCAACACCTTCAACAACAAGTTCAGAGAAAATCTCTGAGTAAGTAGAAGCAACTGTTAAAATTCAACAAACCGCAGACGCCCCCTTGGATACCCTGTTGAAAACTCAACAAACCGAAGGAGAATACGCCCACTTATAATGTTGAAAGTTTTCCCGGATCGTGGAGTTAGCAGGGGTTATCTCAACAAAGCAGTAACAACCAGCAACACATGCAGCACAAGCTTCTTTATTGATCAAGAGCAGACTTCTTTACAAGGCGAGACATACATGGCGAGACATGCTTCACCAAAACCCAACACCGGGAGAGCAGAGACAGTTACAAAGACAAGAACAAAAAACAAGCCGCGCGGACTCAATCAACAAGTCGCCGACCTACTGTTGTGGAGTCCGCTCAGTCCGCCAGGTCGCCAGACCGCAACCCAAGCCGCGCGGACTCACCCTTTCCAGTGCAAGCTCTTCACCGCCGATCTGCAGGCCGCCTGACCGCGAGGTCGCCTAGCCTCCAGACCGCACAAGCTGCGTCACCGAATGGAACAGTCCGCCTGAAGCAGGCGACTTCCTGAACCCCAAACCAAGTTGCCAAAGAGAAGACCGCCTGGTCGCTATCCGCGACCTGCTGTTTACCGCCTGTTGCTTAACCGCAGAGTCCGCACTGTCCCTGACCGCAATCAGAGCCAAGTCCTGGCTTTCCAGCGCTATCCGCACAACCTGCACAGCACAACCGGGTCAACCCTCTATCCGCGCGGACACAAAGTCCAGACCGCAGCAACTTACGCGAGCTCAATTACTGTTCACTTACTTCGGTCTAGGTTCGTTGATTTCCTGATGTGACATGGGTCCTATTTATAGGCACGACGATGAGTATGGTCACCGCCCTAGCCGATAGGATCACCGCCACAACCCGCAACTAGAACAAGTGTGTCCGCCAGCCCGCGGACACACATTCCAGTTCGCCGCTCCTGTGCAGATAACCAGTCCGCCCCAGCTTTTCCAAGGCCGGACTCCAATATCCAGCCCGCCTTGCCGCCAGAGACCAAGCCAGGACCACCACAGCCGGACTCCACAACAGCTGTGTCCGCCATTCTGCGGACAAGGCATCAGCCCGCAAAACCCGAGCCCGCAGCCTCGCCATCAAGGCACCTGCCGGACTCAGCGGACACCCGGCTTCCGTCCGCATATCCCAAGTCCATTGCCTCATTGCCAAGGCACCTCCGGACTTAGCGGACACGTCGATCCAGTCCGCTAACAGCAGACTCCAGTCCGCAACTCCTGAGTCCATAACCTCATCATAAGGCTAAACCGGACTCAGCGGACTCTGGCTCCAGTCCGCACGCTCCTGCACAGGCAATTCTCCAGTCCGCATTTCCCCAAGCTAGCAAACAAGGCATCAGCACTTCTACTACGCTTGGCGGACTGAGAAACCAGCCCGCGCTCCACTGCGCGATCTCCCCGGACTAAGCCTCCTGGACTTGGTTCAATTCCCACCAAGTCCAGCCTACTGGCCGCAAGGGCCAGTCCGCACTTACTGGCGGACACTGGATCTAGCCCGCCATACCGGGCGACCTCCAGTTTCTGTCCGCGCTGACCGGCGGTCTCCGCGACTTTTACTTGCCGCTCCACTGGAGCAAGACCAAGGCAACTGCCAAACCGGTCTGCCGAGCTCCAGTTCTTCAGTCCGCTTCATGCCGGACTCCGCGGATAACATTCCTATCCGCCCGATTACTTTCTGGGAGACAACCGCCTGCTGAGCATACACTGGCCTGTCAGACCGCCGTTGCTGTCCGCGCAGTCCGCGCGAATAGACCGCCCAGGCCGCCACAGAGCAAACCGCCTGCAACATCCCTGCCGACCTAGCAGTCCGCCAACCCAGTCTGCGTAGTCCGCGCGGATAGGTTTCCCAAGCCTTCCATTCACCCACTTTCACTTCATAGAATTCAACACTCCACCTTGAAGTGAGAAGTGGTGAATAACTCCAGCAGCTCCCGTAACCTTGCACCTGATCCTTCCGATAGCATCTACGAAGAGATGTCCAAGACATAGTCCTCGCCCCGCATATCATGGACCATGAGGGAGCCCTCCAGCATCTCCAAAAAGGAGCCATGCTTCCCTCTGCCTTCTTCAGCTTCAACCTCCACTCATGCATCACAGGAGTATCACCAACTTCCTTGGACACAGAAGTCCAAGCCTTGTTATCTCTGAGAGAAGTCACCTCAACAGCCTTGGTGTCAACCACCTCCTTGATTCTAGTGGGGTCATCCCAGCCAGAAGAACCTTGCTCGACCTGAGGGCTAGCAAAGAGACATGGGACCAAGTCCGCCATGTTTCCTTCGCTATATCGAGCTGGTGGCTTACTGATCCTCTTCGATCTCCGAAGAACCTGATCATGGCTAACCACCTCCGCTGCTTTTGAACCAGCTCCGTTCCCGGGCAAACCCGGAACAATGCTCTCTTTGCTTCCTGAACAAGACGCCTCCTTACTAGAACCAAGAGCACCTGGAGCAACGCTCCCCCTGCTACCTGAACCAGAAGACTCCCCTCTTGAACAAGAACTGCCTGGAACATCGCTCCCCTTGCTTCCTGAACCGGAAGCCTCCGCCTTCGAGCCAGAAGATCCTGGAGCATCGCTTCCCCTTCTTCCCGACTCTGACGCCTTTGCCCCGGAGCTAGAACAACCTGGAACACCTGGTGACTCGGGTAACTCCACTTCCTTAGCAGCAGCCTTCTTCAGCCCATCATCTAACCTGCTTATCTCTAGTTCCACATAAGAGCTACCCCAATACGACGTCAACTCATCAAAAACAATGTCTCTCGATACTATGAGTTTCTTCGTCGCAGGATCCATACACCTCCGTCTTCTTCTCTGCTCATCATACCCAACAAAGACTAGCTTTGTCTTGAGAGCACCCGGAGAATGTATATAGCAGGTAGATCCAAACACCCGAAAGTGCTTCACTGAGGGCTTCACTCCGAACATCAGCTCATAAGGAGTCTTCACTATGATCGGATTAAGAGGCATCCGGTTGATGACATGAGCAGCACAGGCTATTCCTTCCGCCCAAAGAGCCTTCGGAACTCCTTTACTCTGAAGCCAACACTTGCAGGTCTCCGTTAACCAACGGATCATCCGAGCTGCAATACTACCCTGTTGTGAAGTATGTCCACAAGAAAGCTCCATCCGGATCCCTTGCTTCCTGCAAAAGCGTGAGAACTCGGTTGAGCCAAACTCACCACCGATACTTGTCCTCAACACCTTGATCCTCCGGCCGAGCTGGCCTTCGACAAGCTTCTTGAACTCCACAAACAAGCGTACCATGCTGGACTTCTTCTTCGTAAAGTATACCCAAGTATACCCAGAATAGTCATCAACCAATATCAGCATGAACCTGCTGCCTCCAAGACTGGCCGTGACGGTCGGTCCCACCAGAGCACAATGGACAACCGTCAATGGTGCATTACATCTGGATTGTGCTTTGTCAACCATGAAGCGATAGGCTCCACTTTCCTGACATCCCGCACACCCCCGACCATCGCCATAGGATGACAATCTAGGCAAGCCTCTTACGAGTCTTCTTTCCGCCATTGCTTTCAGCTTGTCCATCCCTACATGCCCCAGTTTTTCATGCCAGATAGCTGCACTATCACTGGCATTCCTCCGATCAACTCCAGAACTAGTTGAAATCCCAACTACGTTCTTCTCCTTCCTCCCTACCTGAGCAACGTTCGCCGAGAGCAAGACAACCTTGCACTCCTTCCGAAGATGCCCATGCTGCTTGCATTTATAGCACCGTGGTCCTTCCTTCCTCTTCCTATCACGCCTAGGAGAAACACTCCTTTCTTCCTGATACGAAGTAGAGGGACCATCTTCCGCAGCAATTTTCACCTTCTTCCTGAACAACCCATCAAGGGAAGTCCAGACCTCCGCAGCTGACCGACATCCACTGATGTGGTCCAAGAGCTCCGATGAGATCACCTGCTTGAGAATAGACTCCGCTTTCGCATTTGCCTCCTTCCAAGCTCTCATCGCCTCAGCATTGCCAGCAGTATCCTCTTGTCTTTCTGCTCCGCATACAACCTCCCAAAGGTCCTCGCCAAGAAAAAAGCTCTTCATACAGGACTTCCACCGTTCACAGTTCGTCTCTGAAAGAAGATCAATACCAAGACAACTTGCATCCTCCACTGCCATGGTTCTACCACTGGTTTCCTCGACAGACGAGCAACTACTTCCATTGAGCACTGCGTGACCACTCTAACAACCTGGCTCTGATACCATGTTAAAATTCAACAAACCGCAGACGCCCCCTTGGATACCCTGTTGAAAACTCAACAAACCGAAGGAGAATACGCCCACTTATAATGTTGAAAGTTTTCCCGGATCGTGGAGTTAGCAGGGGTTATCTCAACAAAACAGTAACAACCAGCAACACATGCAGCACAAGCTTCTTTATTGATCAAGAGCAGACTTCTTTACAAGGCGAGACATACATGGCGAGACATGCTTCACCAAAACCCAACACCGGGAGAGCAGAGACAGTTACAAAGACAAGAACAAAAAACAAGCCGCGCGGACTCAATCAACAAGCCGCCGACCTACTGCTGTGGAGTCCGCTCAGTCCGCCAGGTCGCCAGACCGCAACCCAAGCCGCGCGGACTCACCCTTTCCAATGCAAGCTCTTCACCGCCGATCTGCAGGCCGCCTGACCGCGAGGTCGCCTAGCCGCCAGACCGCACAAGCTGCGTCACCGAATGGAACAGTCCGCCTGAAGCAGGCGACTTCCCGAACCCCGAACCAAGTTGCCAAAGAGAAGATCGCCTGGTCGCTATCCGCGACCTGCTGTTTACCGCCTGTTGCTTAACTGCAGAGTCCGCACTGTCCCTGACCGCAATCAGAGCCAAGTCCTGGCTTTCCAGCGCTATCCGCACAACCTGCACAGCACAACCGGGTCAACCCTCTATCCGCGCGGACACAAAGTCCAGACCGCAGCAACTTACGCGAGCTCAATTACTGTTCACTTACTTCGGTCTAGGTTCGTTGATTTCCTGATGTGACATGGGTCCTATTTATAGGCACGACGATGAGTATGGTCACCGCCCTAGCCGATAGGATCACCGCCACAACCCGCAGCTAGAACAAGTGTGTCCGCCAGCCCGCGGACACACATTCCAGTTCGCCGCTCCTGTGCAGATAGCCAGTCCGCCCCAGCTTTTCCAAGGCCGGACTCCAATATCCAGCCCGCCTTGCCGCCAGAGACCAAGCCAGGACCACCACAGCCGGACTCCACAACAGCCGTGTCCGCCATTCTGCGGACAAGGCATCAGCCCGCAAAACCCGAGCCCGCAGCCTCGCCATCAAGGCACCTGCCGGACTCAGCGGACACCCGGCTTCCGTCCGCATATCCCAAGTCCATTGTCTCATTGCCAAGGCACCTCCGGACTTAGCGGACACGTCGATCCAGTCCGCTAACAGCAGACTCCAGTCCGCAACTCCTGAGTCCATAACCTCATCACAAGGGTAAACCGGACTCAGCGGACTCTGGCTCCAGTCCGCACGCTCCTGCACAGGCAATTCTCCATTCCGCATTTCCCCAAGCTAGCAAACAAGGCATCAGCACTTCTACTACGCTTGGCGGACTGAGAAACCAGCCCGCGCTCCACTGCGCGATCTCCCCGGACTAAGCCTCCTGGACTTGGTTCAATTCCCACCAAGTCCAGCCTACTGGCCGCAAGGGCCAGTCCGCACTTACTGGCGGACACTGGATCTAGCCCGCCATACCGGGCGACCTCCAGTTTCTGTCCGCGCTGACCGGCGGTCTCCGCGACTTCTACTTGCCGCTCCACTGGAGCAAGACCAAGGCAACTGCCAAACCGGTCTGCCGAGCTCCAGTTCTTCAGTCCGCTTCATGCCGGACTCCGCGGATAGCATTCCTATCCGCCCGGTTACTTTCTGGGAGACAACCGCCTGCTGAGCATACACTGGCCTATCAGACCGCCGCTGCTGTCCGCGTAGTCCGCGCGAACAGACCGCCCAGGCCGCCACAGAGCAAACCGCCTGCAACATCCCTGCCGACCTAGCAGTCCGCCAACCCAGTCTGCGTAGTCCGCGCGGATAGGTTTCCCAAGCCTTCCATTCACCCACTTTCACTTCACAGAATTCAACAGCAACAAGGCAATCCCTAGCTGCAGCATCTTCACAGCCCTAACAGATCATCCTTGAAGAATACTTTTTGGAGCTATGAAGAAGAAGATATGACTGAGTTTCTCTCTCAGTTCAGTAAGAAGTTGTTCACTGTAAGATACTTCTCAGCACAAGTCAAGTCAACTTGAAGATCAACAATCTTGTTGTTGTGAAGGAGATGAGACTAAGCTTTCTTAGTTCAGGAAAAAGAAGGCTCGGAGAACTATCTTTCTAGAGTCAAAGATATGGCTGAGTATTTCTTAGTCCAGGAAGGTAGGCTCAGATAACTTCTCTCTGAAGTCAAATCAACACCAACCAACCATTCTCTCTGTAGTATCCATTCTTGGATTTGAAGTGCGGGGCCTTTGTGCCTGAGTTATAAACCAATTTTATAAAGGCTGAGGTAGGATCCAGTTGTGGATCTGAGATAGGGCATGTGTACCTGAGGTAAGATCTGGAGCAGATCTGAGGTAGGAGAGTCATTCTCTCTGAGCTGTAGGGCCTTTATGCCCGAGTGGTAGGATCCTTGTGTGGATCTGAGGTAGGGCCTTTGTGCCTGAGCTGCAGGAGAGTCATTCTCTCTGAGTTGTAGGACTATCCTCCTAGCCTGAGTGTAGGACTTGTGCTCAAGTCTGAGGTAGGTGATCTTTGGATCACTGAGCTGTAGGAGCAAGCTTGCTCTGAGTGGTAGAGCTTTGTGCCCGAGTTGTAGGTCTTGCAAGAGACTGTGAGATCCTGTGGGATCTGTGTTGTAAGCTCTTAAGAGCCGAGATTTGGAGAAGTGCCTTGTCTAACACAATGTTAGAAAGGTGGGAGTGACAGTGAATGTATATATAATTTGGGAAATCACTGTAAATCTTGTGTGTGTTGTTTGTGTTTTTGAAAGTAAGCTAACTAAGCTAACTCAGCACACCTAAAACAAGAAAAATATAAAAAGTTCTAAAAACCTATTCACCCCCCCCTCTAGGTGTTAGCTATCCTTGAAATTAAAAACTTTTAGTTCTATTTTATAAACAGGTCATGCTTCCTGAAGTTAGAGAGTCTGGTGCTTGGTGTTGAAACCTGAGTCCGTGATCATTACCTTCAGAATTTTGCTTGATAAATCCTGGAAGGAGTCAAAAACCATTCCTCGTTGTAGATGCACATGATGATTAAAAGTATATAATGTGTTCAGGAGGTCCATCTGATCCATCAAACGTCTCGATGTTGGGGAGATTGATGTTGTGGGGGATTGGATGTTCCGGGACCTCATGTCCTAACGATGAGTAGCGGGGGGGAGAGGGCGGCACGCCAAAGCAACATGTTGTATAGCTCGTTCATGTTCTTCGACAATTATGTAGCGAATTTCTTCGTGAGTGAGCCCTTGAATTGCAAGACTGATATTTGTCGCTTCCAGGTAGTTGTGTTGATGTTAAGTTTAAGGTTCTTTGGTCCGACAGACTGGGCGCGTTGAGCTAGTCGCGTTGGGGGGCTCTTCTTCAAGTATGCGGAGCTCGCGAGCGAAGTGCTCGGCCAGAGGATGATTTAGAGCTAGCTGAGGCGAATTGACATGCTCGGGGTAGGCGTGCAGATAAGGTCTACCGGACCCAGGTCGGGACCAGACCCCTAGGCCCAGGGTTTTTTGTTGTCAGACCTAGGTCTGACCCAACTAAAATTGGGCCAAGACCAAGCCCAGACCCTGGCAAAATAAGAGGGCATATTGAGCCATTTGGCAGCTAACTAGCTGTCAAATGATAGCTAGTTGCTGCCAATAGCAAGTTGGGCGGTCAAAGAAGCTGGCCGCCCAGTTTGGGGACATCACACACCAGCAATATAATGTTGGGCTACCCCAATAGGAATATTAGTAATTGGTCCTCAGGCCTGGTTGGGTCCAGGCCAGGCCCGGGTCGGGCACTAGGTCGGGCTTTGCCCAAATAAGGGGGCCTAGTGAGCCCTCTTGGGCCTGGATCGGGCCTGGCCCGGGCCTATCGGGGCCTAGGCCTAATCGGGCTCAGACTCGGGCAGTCTCGGGTGGAGCAACCAGACCAGGGATAAATTTGCACTTCTAGCACTGGGCAGGATTTTGAACTCCGGGCGCTCCTCTGCTCCTTCAAAATGTGAGGCGCTCTTCTATCTAGTGCGGGAGTTCCTCCAATTCCGCGCGGGGCACATACATGGCCTCTTCTGTGAAAGTAGTGTTGTCGTGCAAATGGGAGGGAGTTGGAGCAACGTGCCCCCCCAGGTAGTAATCCTTTAGCAGTGCATGCGCTTCTTCTTGCCATGATCATTGGCGATGAGTATCGATGTGCGACAGATACTGTCTTCGGAATCTTTAAGGCTTCGAGAAACACTTTTGCCACAAATAGTGTTAAACTGTTGCGGCCAACTCGAGGCTCCTGCAAACTGGTCTAAATTGTACCATCTTATCCCGGGAGCGATCGAGTGCGTAAATAATCACAGAGAGGGGGACATATGCAAAAGAGTTTTTTAACGTGCAAAACTTCAAAAAGAGGTGAAAAATCACATGGTCGGAGCTATGCCAACCAAACTCCATTATTTGTTGATGTTGTAACATACTTTGATGAGAAGGCGAGGGCGACAAGCCGCTCCTCATTACAATTGGTGGGGGAGAGAGAGAGTTAGGCTCGGAGGGTGACAAGCTACCACTCACAAAGCTAAGTCCTTTGCTAGCTACAGTGGGGGGTGTCACACTTTGAGCGTGCTGGAGTCTTTAACTGCTGCTTGGGGGGTTGGGCGACACGTTCCGCGCGCCTTCATCTCAGCAGCTTGTCTTTTGTTGCGCTAAGAGGAATCTGGAGCAGTTGATTTGCTTCCGACTAGAGGGCTTGTTGCAGAGGGCGTGGAGCATAGGGCTTGCTGCTGAGCGGAGGGATTGCTTGTGGTGGCGTGCGTGCCGAGTGTGTAGCAAAATGTACGCAAGTTGAAACATGCGCAAGGTGAAACATGTGCGGGGTGGAACGTGCGCGAGGAGTAATGTGTGCAAGGAGTGGTGTGGGCAAGGCACGACATGCACGAGGTGTGCGAGAGGCGCAATGTGCGCAAGACACAATGTGTGCAAGTCGTGGCATGTGACACGGAATCCCCGCGTGCGCTTAAAGTGGGCTCGAAAATCTTCGAAGGCACTCAAAGATCTTCGAAGGCACTCAAAGATCTTCAAAGGATTCTTCAAACGCGAAGAAAACCTTCTTGGCTATGCGCACCCCCCCACGATGGGTGGTTAAAGAAGGTGGTTATAAGACGATTGAACGGTGAAGATTGCGTGGCAGCAATCGAACGAGCCAACTAGCGGCGGAACCTGTCCGGCGAGGGTCGACCGGTGGAGGGGCCGGTCGAGCAACCGGGGAGGGTGGTTGAGCGCCTGGCCGAGAGGTCGGTTGAGTTCGACTATGCGGCTCGCCGGAAGGACGCCCGTGCAGTAGCACGACAGCGGTTGCCCTCACCGGCACACGAGGCACAACCACGCTGGGAGGGTCGGATGTGGCGCACGTAAACAATCGACTGTGGCCCTCGCGGTCGCGTGTGCAGGGTCGGCCGCGGACCTCGCAATCGCGGTAAGGGCGTGGCCATGCGAAAGGCATGTGATCGCACGCGGGAGGTGCACAACCTGGCGCGTGGGCAGCGTCTCGCGCGCGAGGGGTGCTCGCAACCTTGTGTCTGTGTGGCGGTGTGTGAGGGTGGCGGACGCACGCGCATAAGGGGCTGCACGCTCAGTCGTGCGTCCATGCGACGTCGTGAGGTGGTACGGCCACGCACGAGCGCGTGTGCGGCTTGGTGATGATGCTGGTCATAACCCTAGTGTGATTGACTTTGATCACCCCCACTTTCTCTGCCAAAGGAGATGGATGTTTTTGCTATCCACATCCCAAATTTTCCATGATATTAGAGGGACCCTATCAAATGTAAATAATTATGTGGATAGTTTGATGCTTTGCATGCTCCCTCGACATGTCCTTTGCCATAATTAGAAGATGGCTGATCTGAGGAGCTCTCCACAGTGGTAAGGGAAGCGTGCGCCAACGCCGGCGGGTGATTAGGGTTTTGATCTACATATAGAGTTTGTTAGAAACGGCAATGAAGAACGTAAATGTAGTGATTAAGAACAATCATCCATTTAATACTCTGTTTTTGCATGCTAGTTAGGACAAAAATATCACTATGATGAATTATTTGTTTGACATGATAACTATTGTCACTGCCACCAAGAAAAAATTAATTTTAAAATTTTTTAAGATAAGATTAGACCTTCATGAACAATGATTCATAACCATTAAAAAAGGAGATATACAAGCATACTCATAAGCATAAAATCAAGTCACAATAGGAAATAAAGCTACATACATTCATTACCTTGCAACTATAGTTTTTATATAAGCTCACATGTATTGCAGCTATATTTTACTACTGCTTAATAGTTTTATTTAAATATTACATTGAGTTTTTCTACATTGGCCCACATACATACTAGAAACACAAACATTACAAGACCTTCTACAATGCTCTTTGTTTTTCCTTGCTGGCAAATACCCTGAAGGTTATTTATTTTTCTAACATCCCCTTTGTAATCTCTAAGGTTGTGAGATGAATGCGCAATCGTAGATCTTCGAATCGCCCTTGTGCTAAAGGCTTTTTCATGAGATCGACTGGTTGATCTTTAGAACTGTAATATTTCAAGAAAATTACAGTAGAGTCCACAAGTTTTTGGATGACATTGTACTTGAGATCGATGCGCTTCGTCCTTTGATGTTGCACCAGATTGGTTGTAATCGATATGGAAGTTTGATTGTCACAATGTAGACAAAAGGGCTCCTTTACTAGTGATTTTGGATGTTCTTCAGTTATTTGTTTTCCTTTATTTTCTCTCAATTTTATCTTCGCTTTAATTTGTTTGCTTTAGAATATTTATCAACTGACGGTTCCTAGAGCATTTGCTAAAGCCGTATGACTTCCGATGTTGCATAAGCAATTGCGACATATTCGGCTTCAGCTGATGACAATGCCACTGCCCTTTGTTGCTTAGTACTCCAAGCCATAAGTTTTGTGTCATGGAAGAAAAGGTATTCACATGTGCTAGTACGATCATCTAAACTTTCTCCCCAATCACTATCGCAGTATTCTTCTATTTCATTCTCTTTCTCTTTGTTATAAAGTAATCCCAATTTTGTAATCCCTTTTAAATAATGGAAGATACGTTTTACAACAATCATATGCATATGTCAGGGATTAATAACAAAGCGTGAGACAATATTCACTGCAGTGTAGATGTTAGGGCGAGTTGCAGTCAAATATATTAAGGTGTCTACCATCTTACGATATAAAGTTGCATTTGTAGGTTGAGATGCCTCTTTTCAATAATTTTGCATAAGTTACCATTAGTGTATTTATTGGCTTGACATCAATCATATTGAAACGTTTCAATAAGTCGATAGTATATTTTTCTTGATTCAAAAAAAATAAGTTGGTTGTTGCACAACTTGCAAGCCCAAAAAATGCTTCATCATCCATAAATCTATCATCTCGTACTTATGCATCATACTTCCTTTAAACTTATGAATTGTTACCTCATTTGTGTCGGCATATATGATGTCATCTACATAGATGATTAAGAATAAAAGATGTCCACGTTCATATCTTTGACAGTAAAGTGCTAGTTCTAAAGGGCCTTTAATAAAGCCTTTCTAATGTAGATAGTTATCTATTTGCTCATTCCAGACTCGTGGGGCTTGTTTGAAGCCGTATAGATCCTTTTTCAATCTACACATTTTCATTTCTTCATGTGGTTTTGGAAAGCCTTCAGGTTGGGATACATATACTTCTTCAGCAATGTGCCCATTTAAAAAAACCAGTTTTATGTCTAATTGGTAGACATGAATTTGATATTGAAGAGCTATAGCTAAAAATAACCGCACAGTTTCCATTCTGGTAACAAGTGCATATGTTTCAGTATAGTCTCTGCCTGGGACATGTGCATATCTTTTTGCTACAACGCGTGCTTTATACTTTACTATTTCACCAAGTTCATTGTACTTTATTTTATATAATCATTTTAAGTCAATGATCTCCTTAGCAGTAGGCTTATCCACATGTTCTCAAGTATTGCGTTTTTCTATCATACATAATTCTTATTTCATGGCTTCCACCCAATGAGGATTGTCTTTAACTTCATCATATGTATGACATTTTGTTGCCACACATGCAATAAATGGTTGATTATAAAGATCCTATATTCTTTTATACTTCTTGGGGGAGGTGATGAATCAAGGGCATCAAATACATGTTGTGAACTGGGAGTAGTTGCACTAATAGGTGGACTTTCACCAGATGGTAGAGGGTATTGTACATCTTCATTTGAGGAGAATTCATCCTCTACAACCATAGGCAACCTTGAAGAAGAATGTTTCTGATCCCCTTTAGAATGCCAGGTCCAAACTCTATCTTCCTAAAACATTACATTTCTTTAAATGATAACTCGTTTGGTGATAGGATTATATAGTTTATAAGTCTTTAACTCTTGATTGCATCCTATCATAATACATGGTTCACTCTTTGCTTCAAGCTTATCTCTTTTGACATTTGGTATATAAACAATGTTGAAATTTGTGAAGTGGAAGTGGTTGACAGGACAGGCCGTGCGGCCTAGGCGGACAACATTGGCGGACTAGGCGGACTGGGCGGACTGTGATGTGCGGCCTGGTGGAAGTCTAGTGGAAGCCGGCTGTCTTCTGAGTGGGATGTTTGCATGATGTCCGCGGACTGTGCGGCCTGGTATCTGCGGATAGAGAGGCTTGCTGACTGGTGCATTGCTCAGTGGCCGTGGTGCAAGCCTATGCTGATAGGCGGTTTGGCTCGTGTCTGTGGGAAGCTTGCGGACTGATGTGTCCGCGGTGTGGGCTGTTGCGGACTGGGCTTAGAGCTTGGCTGAGGCCTTGTCGAGCTCTGGTGGCACAGCAGGTGCTTTGCTGTGGAGGTCGTTGGCGGACTAGTTTTGGAGTCCGGGGATGGTTGCTGCGTTGGACAGGAGTGCGAGGAGCTCGCGGACTGTTGGCAGTCTGTGCTAGGGTGTTTGGTGGACGGTTGTTTGTGTCCGCCATGCTCGCTTTGGCCTTTGATGGTTTTGGACTTGATCACACTCTGTGCCAAGACCATGGTGTCCGCGGTATCTGCCAAGTCCACTATGACCGGGCGGACTGTTGCTATCTGCCTTTGGTCGTGGACTTGTGGCGGATTGAGGTGTGAGTCTTGCGGACTGCCTCGGGTTTGGGCGGACAGCCATTGAATGGGGATTGTTGTCCTGCCGTGGTTGGAGCTTTGCGGGCTGATGCATTGTCCGCATAGATTGGGCGGACTGGAGAGGGTTTGTCAATGTTGCCTTGCTCCTGGAGGTTTTCCTTAGTATCCGGCTAAGTCCTTGCGGACTCTGCGAACGGTGTTTTGCTACCGCGCGGGCTGGGGCGGTGTCTCTATCTCTAGGGCAGTGACCACACTCCTCACCTCGCCTATAAATAGGACCCCCCTGGCAGGTCTACTATAACTTGAGTGAACAGTAAGTTGGGTTGGGCAACGAGCTGCGGTCTCAGTTTGTCTGTCCGCGCGGATTGTTTCAATGCTGATGTTTGCTGTGTGCAGGTCGCGCAGTTTGCTTCAAGGAGCCAAGAGTTTGGCTGTGACTTCGGTCAAGTACTTGGAAGTGTGCGGTCTCTGCAGATTCAGCAGGAGGTTGCTCTGCGGCTTGTCAGCTCTATTTCATCTTTGCCAGCTTCAATAACCTGTCCGCCGGCTTCAGGTGGGTAGGGGGTGTTCCTCAGTTCAGCCTCAGCAGGAGACGAATAACGGTGTGTCCGCGCGGCCTCGCGGCTTCGGCGGACTCCGTGGCTATTCGGCGGATTGCAGCTAAGTTCAGGCGATCTCAGCGGACTCGGCGACCTCGACAGTCTCATCGTACTCCGGTGCTGTCCGCCCGGCTTAGATTTTTGGTGCTTTCTGTTTACAGCTGTTATACTAGTGAAATCATGTCTCGCTATGTATGCCTCGTGTTCTAAAGAAGTGAATGAATAAAAGACATGCTTGTGCTTCCATTGTTTGTTGGGTTTAACCTTTGTTCCTTGGTTTTCCGCTGGTTCAACGTGAGAACTGGTAGTTCCGAAGATATTAATTTGGCGTTTGGGCTACCTTGCTGACCACGTTGAGAAAATTTAACATGGTATCAGAGCCAGGTTCAGTTGCGTGAGCGGAAGTTAACCAGTGTTGTTACTCAGTGTTTGAGTGGTGCTCAACCTGTGTTTTTGCTCGGAGCTTCTGAAAGGGTGCTAACAGGTGTTGCAATGGAAGGGAGCTTTACAAGAGATCTGGGCATTGAACTCTTAACGCCGACTAACTTCAAGAAGTGGAAGTCGTGCATGAAGAGTTATCTTCTTGGCGAGGAGCTGTGGGAAGTCGTCGGTGGTGACGATAGACAGGAAGTGACTGCTGCGTTCGGTACTGCTGAGCAGGTTAGGCTCTGGAGAAGAATAAATGCTAAAGCGGAGTTCATTCTGAAGATGGCCGTGTCTCCGGAACTGTTTGATCACATCGTTGGATGTGAGTCGGCTGCTGATATTTGGACAACCATTGATGAGCTGTTCAATAAGAAGAATGTGGCGCGGCTTCAGTTCCTGGAGAATGAGTTGGCCAGGGCAACTCAGGGAGACCTTTCCATCTCCAAGTACTTCTTAAAGATGAAGAGCTTGTGTGCTGAACTGTCGGCACTGGATCCTGATGAGCCTATCTCTGAGGCTAAGATGAAAAGGCACATTATCCGCGGCTTGCGGAAGGAGTGTGTGGCCTTTGTCACATCTGTTCAAGGGTGGGCTACTCAGCCGTCTTTGCTGGAGCTGGAGAATCTGCTTGCATCGCAGGAGAGCTTGGCAAGGCAGATGACTGGAGTGAACCTGAATCGGGAAGGCAGCGAAGCTCTCTTCTCATGCAAGAAGAAAGGATGGGAAGGGAAGAAGAAGAAGAAGGTGCAGGTCGTTGGTGAGAAGGAGACTTCAACTTCATATCAGCCAGAGAGGAGTAATGCTCCTAAGGACTGGAAGAAGAATTTGAAGTGCTACCGGTGTCATCAGCGAGGGCACTTCAAGCGGGACTGCAAGACCAAACACTACAAAAAAACATGAATTAGCAACGAAAATTAGAAAGGCTAACTAATTTGTTGCTAATTAGCAACGAATTTAGCAACGCATAAAATATTTGTATTTAGCTACAAAAATAGCAACGAAATTTTTTGTTGCAAAAATAGCAACGAAATATTTTGTTGCTAAATACTTGTTGCTAAATTGCAACGAAATATTTCCTTTCAAAAATCTCATGCTAATATTTTTGCATTAAAATATTTATGAAGAGAAATTTTTGTTTCCCTCCAATTTTATTTCATTAGTCTCTTTAATAAAAAAAATTGCATGAGATATTTAATGGAAGACCTAGTGTCGGCTGTCCCCAAATCAAGCCAAACACTTCACTATTCCGTTCAATCAAGACGAGCGCCTCTCTCTCCCGCGAAATCTCATCGAGCTGCTCTCTCTCCCGTACAATATCGCCGCCAAGTTAGAATAGTAACGATATTTTTTGTTGTAAAATAGCAACAAATTTTTTTATTGCAAAATCTTTATTGTGGAAAAAAAATATTTTTTACAAAAAATGTCATTTTGTTCTTTTTTACAAATAATAATATTTCTATTTCTCTATCCACTCTCATAAAACATATTTGTTGTCTATATATATTTATAAAATAGTATCAATTATTTATATTTAACAAAATAAAAAAATATTTAATTCTTTATATAATTTATATTTTTATAAATTATTTAAGAACTTATATATATTTATATATTATTAATATTCAATAAAATAATTATAAATATATATAAATTGTATAAAGAATATATATTATAAAAAAAAATATATATTATAAATATAAAAGAATATATATTTATATATTAAATATATATATATATATATATTTATATAACGAACTATAAACATATATTGTATAAATATATATTTATGTATTATATATTTATATTTGTTTATATAATTTTAGAAACAAAAGAAATGTTATAATTAAATAAATGCTTAAATATGTATACAATGTTTATATATATATAAATATTATCATTTGCAAACAGATAAATACTTTAGATTCGTTGGTAATAATGGTTGAGCAGTTTGTGATGGGTCTCAGGTTCGAATCTCAGTGGTTACAAATAAATGATTCTTTTTTTATTGTATGTAAAAATATTTAAATCTAATGAAATTATTAAATAAAATGACAAATATTAGCTAGGGATAATTTGCTTGCTAAAAAATCCTTGCAATATAGAAACGAATAATTTTGTTGCTAAAATTAGCTACGAGCATATTAACTACAAAAAAAATTTGTTTCTGAATTCGTTGCTAATTAAGATTAGCAACGAATTTAGCAATTTAGCAAGGTATTTAGCTCCTTGCTAAAAGTAGTTTTTCTTGTAGTGAAACTACAGCCTGGGCATGCTGCGGGAAAGGAGGAAGCTTGCTCGAGAAGTGAAGAAGCAGAATGGGGCGGAGCTTTTATGACATGCACTTGTATCCGGGCCTTGTCTGCTGAGGATCGACTTCAACGGCGAGTGGATCGTGGACTCCGGGTGTGGTCATCACCTCACCGGAGACAAGTCGAAGTTCACCTCCATGCAGGCGTACTCAGGTAATGAAGCTATTATCACTGCTGATAATATTATTTATGCAGTAGAGAAAGAGGGGGTCGTGTCTTTGGGCAGTGATCAGGGGCCAATCACGTTAAGGAGTGTGTATCATGTGCCGGACACGAAGAAGAACCTCTTCTCGGTGACCAATGCGGTGGACGCTGGGTATCACGTTCTGTTTGGGCCAACAGACGTGAGGTTCCTTCGCAACGTATCAGCGGTTAAGGCTGATGTTGCTCATGTTGGGAGGAGGGTGAAGAACTTGTTTGTTCTTTTCACCAGTGCTTATGTTGATAGAATGAGGGCCAATGATAGTGCTGCTATCTGGCATGAGAGGCTGGGGCATGTTGGCATGGACAAGCTGAAGGCGATGGCGAGTAGAAGTCTGGTGAAGGGGTTGCCTAAGTTGTCCTCCTTTGGTGATGGGCATGTTTGTGCGGGTTGTCAATACGGTAAGGCACATCGCCTTTCGTTTGATAAATCACAAATAAGGAGCAAGAAACCATTGTAGTGCATTCATGGCGACCTGATGGGACCGACGGTTACTGCCAGCCTTGGTGGAAGCAGATACATGTTTGTCTTGGTTGATGACTACTCAAGGTATACTTGGGTGTACTTCTTAAAGGAGAAGTCGGAAGCCTTTCGTTTGTTTGTGGAGTTTAAGGAGTTGGTAGAAGGCCGGCTTGACTTGCGGATTAAGAAACTTAGAACTGATAACGGAGGTGAGTTTGTCTCCTCCGAGTTTTCTACCTTCTGCAGGAAGCACGAGATCCAACGAGAGCTTACTTGTGCTCACACTTCATGTAACACCCCCTATCCGTCGCATAGCATATAGCGGTAGGTCCGGCCGGGGCTCGACGCCATATACCACAGACAGACCGGGTGGTTACTTATGGAAACCATCCAACCAATCTCAACGTCTTACATAGAGCATTCTAGCGGAAGCAGTTTATAAAAGTTGTAACAAAGAACCCAGCATCAAAGCATGAATGTCCACTAATAGCAGAATAGAAATGTTATACAAAATACCCAAAATAAGCCTTAAGGCCTTACAAAATGTTTCACTTCCAATTACATGATTTACAAACCACGGCGCGCAGGCCGGTCACACATGAATAAAGCAGTAAACACTTCCAATTAGGCCTTCAAGGGCCGGCTTCGCATTCGGGCTTTAGCCCACTATTGACCGCTTGGTCCAGCTGCACCTGCAAGCAACAAACCACCGCACGGTGGCAAAACAAGGCAACGGTCAGCAATGCTGACCAAATTATAACGATCCCGCCCCCAACTCGGGGCGGCGATGATCCTTCCCTGCATTTTATTAGCATAAGCGAGCAATATCTATATAGCCATATCATCACAGACGTTGGCTCGCACGGCCACACGCCCCGTGCTCTCAGGGCACATTCTCGGTGAACCGGTCTATGTCACGTCAATTTAAGTCATCAACATTCCGGACTCACCACCGCCAATTGACGGCCAAACCTATGAGCAATTTGTTTTCTTGGCCTGGGTCACGACAATTTAAGCCATCAACCGCAAAAAGACCCTAATCTATGCCAACGGTAAGTGCCACGTGCCTTTAGGTCTCTTTAACCGAACGACATAGAGCGGGTACGGTTCCATCTAACCCGTGCTCATACCGCAATGACAACTTAAGCCATCTGCGTGGGTCAAACTTCCACCGAGTCCCGTTTCCATCACAATTCACATAACCCAGTTATGTTCAAGGTGGCTCTCAGGCCCCCAAGTTGGCAAGATCTCGTATCCGCCCAGTTTTCCGGGTGTACCTTTGGGTTAATCCCCAAGGCTCCCTGCTGCAATCTACCGCGTAGAAAACCCGAAAAACAACCAATAGCACGAAGTCTTCTCCGGCATTATGCAATGCAACATCACCGATCCAGACCAACATGTCCGGGTAGGCTTCACACATCATGTCTATGTCCGTTCTCGCTTACGGACTCTAAACAACGGGGACTTCACATATCTACCCGAAGGAACGCCTCCAACTCTCCGCAAACTCGCGAGAGCGGGCTTCCTATGCAAAGAAAGAGAGCTACTCATGCTCAAGATGAGGATCGTTACCCTAGCGTTCCTCTTTGGCGCCATTGAAAAGTAAATGGATGAAAAGCACCGCACTAGCTTTGCCTCCGTGGATCCGGAGTCGGCTCGCGATTCGGAGCTCCAAGGCTCCTCTAATGGCGGGATCTAGCTCCTTCTTCCTTCCTTGGCTCTCCTCTCTCTCTAAGGTTTTTAGAAAGATAACACTTAAGAAAAGTGAGGGTTTTTAAGTCCAAATCCCGGGTATATCCCTTCAGGAACATCCCCCAGCCGTTGGATCTCAAAATAAGGAAACAAACAGCTTTGATTCGGGACTGAAATGCCCAATCTGGACCGAACACGGCCTGGCACACGCCCGTGTCCAGGGCCGTGTGCCTCATTCGCCGTCAAAATTGAATCACCTGGAACCTCACACAGGTATCGAACACGCCCGTGTTCGACCTAAAACGCCCGTGTTCCACCTGACACGGCCGTGTGGCCGGCCGTGTACCCCCTTCGTTTTTCCTCGAAAACAACCCGAGCACTGCACGGGTTCTAGGACATGCCCGTGTCCCTACCCGTGTCACCTTGACACGCCTCCAAGCCGTGTACACGGTCTTGACACTCGACACTTCGTCGAGCGAAGATCGTCGACCTGATGACACGGCCTTGGACATGCCCGTGTCCTAGGCCGTGTGCCTTGTCTCGACACCATGTCGAGACCAAAGTGTCGACTTCGCGGCTAAGTGTCGACACGGGTTGACATGCCCTGCGACATGCCCGTGTCGCAGGCCGTGTGCCCAGTCTCGACACAATATCGACAACAAAGTGCCGACTTCCCGCCTTAGTGTCGACACAGGCTTGACACGCCCTGGGACACGCCTGTGTCCCAGGCCGTGTGCCTGCTGCCAGAACCCAAACTGGCCCAAAACGTCCCCCTTTGCTTCTTTGAGTTTTGGGGCGTTACAACTCTACCCCCCTTAAAAGAATTTCGTCGACGAAATTACATAAAGGAAAGACATGTACAAAACCAAAATTTGTACCTGAGCGGAATAACTCCGGATACTCGTCAAGCATAGTCTGCTCTCGTTCCCAAGAGAGCTCCTCACGACCGCAATTGTCCCACCAGACCTTGACCATCCTGATCTCTTTATTGCGTAGCCGCTTGACCTCCGAGTCCTCAATCCGCACGGGCTTAACCTTTGTTGTTAGCCCACTATCCACCGGCACTAGATCAACCGCGATCACTTGCGTAGGCTCTTGCACCGCCTTCCGAAGTACCGAAATGTGGAATACATCATGTAAACCACCAAGCTCCACTGAAAGCTTCAACCGATAGGCCGCTTCACCAACTCGCTCCAAAACCTCGAACGGTCCAAGGTACCTCGGGCTTAGCTTTTTCAATCGCCGCACCCGCGAGACACCTTTGAACGGCTTGATCTTTAAGTATACATAATCGCCCATAGCGAACTCCACGTTCCTGTGCTTGGCATTATAGTACTTTGCTTGCCGGTCCTGAGCGATAAGCAACCTCTCCCGAATGGTTCTCACCAAAGAAGTAGCATCCTCCACTTCCGATCGCTTATACAACTTTGACTCACCCGTTTCTAACTAAGACAACGGCGTACGGTATTTTCTACCATATAGGGCCTCGAAGGGCGCCATTTGAATACTCGATTGGTAGCTGTTGTTGTATGTGAACTCCACCAAATAAAGGTGGTCTTCCCATTGCTTTCCAAAATCCAAGACACACATGCGAAGCATGTCTTCCATGGTTCTATTGACCCTCTCGGTTTGCCCATCCGTTTGCTGATGGAAGGCTGTGCTAAATTTCAACTTTGTTCCCAACATTTGCTGCACTAGCCTCCAATCATTGGACGTGAACCGCCCATCCCGGTCACTCACGATGCTGCGGGGCACACCATGAAGTCGTACTATGTTATCCACATAAAGCTTTGCCAACTTCTCCACCGAATCATCCTTCCTATGCGGAATAAAATGCGACACCTTCGTTAATCGATCAACAACCACCCAAATGGCGTCGTTCCCCTTTTGCGACCTTGGCAAACCGTTCACAAAGTCCATAGAGATGTCGTCAAATTTCCACTCCGGAATAGGCAAGAACTTAAGAAATCCTCCCGGCTTTTGGCACTCCGCCTTTACCAAGGCGCAAGTTTGGCACTTTGCTACGTATAGCGTCACATCCTTCTTCAAACCCGGCCACCAAAACAGTTCCTTCACATCACGGTACATCTTCGTGCTCCCCGGGTGAATCGAGTACTTGGTATGGTGTGCCTCGTACAACAACTCCACCCGTAAATTACCCACACTTGGGATGCACAGACGACCGTCTTTCCAAAGTAATCCGTCCTCCACGACGAATTTGGAATTTGACCCATCCAGAGCCTCTACCATGAACTGCTTCATATGAGCATCCATATCCAAATCCTGCCGAATACGATCAGCCAGGTCATATTGGACTTCAGTCCAATTCAGAACTGCTTCAGTTCCTGATTGTCTATCCACACAAACAATCTCCAACGCCTCCAACTCTCGCACCAACCGCTCATCATGCACCGATAGCCAATTGGCTTGAGCTGGGGCTCGGCGACACAGCGTGTCCGCAACCGCATTGCCTTTGCCAGGCACGTAGTGGATCTTGAATGTATAGTCCCCCAGGAACTCCATCCATCTACGCTGCCGCATATTCAGATCCTTCTGATCAATAAGATACTTCAGGCTCTTGTGATCGGTGTAGATATCAATCTTCACACCGTACAAATAGTGTCTCCACAGCTTCAAGGCAAAAATCACGGCCGCTAACTCCAAGTCATGGACCGGATAATTCCTCTCATGCACTTTTAACTGTCTCGAGCCATAAGCTATTACACTTCCGTGTTGCAGTAGCACGCAACCCAAACCGCTGCCCGAAGCATCACTATAAATCTCGTAGCCTTCGATCCCACATGAAGAGCTCAGCACATGCGCCGTGGTCAACCGACACTTCAACTCCTCAAAAGCTCGCGCGCATTCCGGCGTCCAAATGAACTTATGCTCCTTCCTCGTCAAAGTAGTGAGAGGCAAAGCTATCCGCGAGAAGTTCTCTACGAAGTGCCTATAATAGCCGGCAAGCCCCAGAAAACTCCGGACTTCCGCTACCGTAGCAAGCTCAGGCCACTCCCGTATCGCAACGATCTTCGCCGGATCCACAGCAATACCCTCTCCACTCACTATATGCCCGAGGAACGCCACTGAGGATAGCCAAAACTCGCACTTCGAGAACTTGGCATACAACTGATTTCTCCTTAGCGTCTCCAACACCAAATGAAGATGCTTGAAGTGATCTTCCTCACTTTGCGAGTACACCAAAATATCATCGATGAAGACGATCACGAAATGGTCCAAGTACTCCCTGAAAGTCCTGTTCATCAAATCCATGAACACTGACGGCGCATTTGTCAGCCCAAACGGCATGACCGTAAACTCATAATGCCCGTATCTCGTACTAAACGCTGTCGTCGGGATATCACTCTCCCTTATTCGCAGCTGATAGTACCCAGCCTTGAGATCAAGCTTCGAGTACACCGTCGACCCGACTAACTGATCAAATAGATCATCAATTCGGGGGATCGGGTACTTGTTCTTCTCAGTCAACTTGTTGAGCTCCCGATAATCAATACATAGCCTCAAGTTGTCGTCCTTCTTCTTAACAAAGAGGATCGGTGCGCTCCAAGGCGAAGAACTCGGGCGCACATACCCTTGCTCCAACAACTCTTGCAGTTGAACTTTCAGCTCCGCCATTTCCTTAGGCGCTAGCCGATAAGGAGATCGTGACACAGGCTTTGCACCTGGCACTATCTCGATCGTAAAATCTATCTCCCGTTGAGGCGGGGCTCCAGGAAGATCTGTGGGGAACACATCAGGGTATTCCGATACCACTGAAATACAATCCAACGCGGGCTTCAGCTTTGCAACCTCCACTAGTGTAAAGAACAGTTCTGCTCCGGCACGAACCGCCTTCACCACCTGAAGAGCAGACATCAACGTCTTGCTCGACCCCTTTAAGCCCGTAAAAGTCGTCTCACGACTTGCTCCCAGCTTGACTTCCTTGCTACCGCAATCTATATGGGTCTGCTACTCCGAGAGCCAGTCCATGCCAAATATGACGTCGAACTCCACCAACGGAAGTAACGACGCCCGCAGGTCAAACTCCTGCTCCCCAATACGAATCTTAACATCGCAGATCCTATCCGCTCGCATCGAACACCCATTGGGCAATAACACTTCCAACTTATCCTTCGCCATCGAAGAAGGGACTCCGATGCGTGATATAAATCCTTCGGACAAGAAGGAGTGTGAAGCTCCCGTATCGAAGAGTGCTCGTGCCGGATTTTCACAAATCAATACAAATCCTAAACAATCAGTGGTAAGGTAACATGTGCATAACAGGTATTTAAAGAAATTGACTTGCTATAAATTAAACCGTACCTGTCACCACATCAGCTTGTTTGATGGCCTTCTGTTGGCCAAGATTGTACACCCTTGGTTGGGCCGGAGCATAGTGGGATGCGGTCGACTCCTCCGCCTTCCCCTTCTCTTCATAAGTAGCTCCCGGCCTTATCTCGGACTTAGGACGTCCGCTCCAACAGTCACGGGCAAATGCCCCGTCTTTCCACAAGTAAAACACGCGCCCGGGGTCCGACTCGTAGTCGCCCCAGAAGCACCAGAAGGAGCTGGACCCGAAGTCCTATGCTTCTTGAAAGACCTCCGATTGATGGACTTTGAAATAGTTGGCACTTTAAATTCAGATTTCCTATCACCCAAGCTTTTCTTTGCTTGCATATTCTTCATGTCCTTCTCCAAGGACCGGGTAGTATTGACCAAGGTCAAGAAACCCTGCGTCATCGGCCCCGAAAGTAATAATCTCAACTCATCCCTCAGGCCTTCATAAAAGCGATTAGTCTTGCGCTCCTCATCCATGATGGTGGAGCTAGCATATCGACTCAAACGAGTGAACTCATGGAGATATTCATCTATGCTCCTCTCACCCTGAACCAACTTCAGAAATTCATTCTCCAACGCTATCTTCTGCGTCGAAGGGAGGTATCTAGCCAAGAATAATCTCGAGAACTCCTCCATCGAGACATCACCAAGTTGCCTACCTCTCAGTAAGTGCAGCTCCAATCCTTCCCACCACATCCTCGCTTCACCGTCCAGAAGGAACGTAGCGATGGTGGTCATTTGCCACTCCTCCGTCTTTGTTGCTGTCATGACTCTCTTCACTCTGGAGAGCCAGTCTTCAGCCTGAGATGGGGTTCCCAACCCCGAGAATAACAGAGGGTTAAAGCTCATTACATGCTTAAGTTGCCTCTCAGTTGCCCTCCTTGGCACTACCGGTTCCACAACCACTTGCTTCACTCTCCTCGGCTCAGCCTCTTGCAGAGGTTCTTGCTCCATCGCAGGAGCGGGCTGCTGCGTTTGCCTTGCAGGCTGCGCATTTATCACGGCCAACACCACTTCAGCCACCAATCGTATGTTCTCAACCGACAGAGGTGTTGCAGGAGCAACATCCGGTGCACTACTAGCCTCAGAAACTCGGCATTCTGACGGCCCAACACCACTTCTGGTCACCTATAGTGGTACAAAACACCGTTAAGCGACCAAATAAAATTGCAAACAACAATTATAGGAACACGCGGGTTCCCCAAACACGAGTATTTTCATTCCTAAGAGGACATTCATGGGTTCTTTTACCATTATAACGATGACGCACACAATGTGCTCACCACCCCTTAAACAGAATTCGCCCACGAATTCAGTTTAAGCCCGACCAAAACCAGTAATCTGATACCAAATTGTAAAACCCCCTATCCTTCGCATAGCATATAGCAGTAGGTCCGGTCGGGGCCCGACGCCATATACCACAGACAGACCGGGTGGTTACTTATGGAAACCATCCAACTAATCTCAACGTCCTACACAGAGCATTCTAGCGGAAGCAGTTTATAAAAGTTGTAACAAAGAACCCAGCATCAAAGCATGAATATCCACTAATACCAGAATATGAATGTTATACAAAATACCCAAAATAAGCCTTAAGGCCTTACAAAATGTTTCACTTCCAATTACATGATTTACAAACCACGGCGCGTAGGCCGGTCACACATGAATAAAGCAGTAAACACTTCCAATTAGGCCTTCAAGGGCCGGCTTCGCATTCGGGCTTTATCCCACTATTGACCGCTTGGTCCAGCTGCACCTGCAAGCAACAAACCACCGCACGGTGGCAAAACAAGGCAACGGTCAGCAATGCTGACCAAATTATAACGATCCCGTCCCCAACTCGGGGCGGCGATGCTCCTTCCCTGCATTTTATTAGCATAAGCGAGCAATATCTATATAGCCATATCATCACAGACGTTGGCTCGCACGGCCACACGCCCCGTGCTCTCAGGGCACATTCTCGGTGAACCGGTCTATGTCACGTCAATTTAAGTCATCAACATTTTGGACTCACCACCGCCAATTGACGGCCAAACCTATGAGCAATTTGTCTTCTTGGCCTGGGTTACGACAATTTAAGCCATCAACCGCCAAAAGACCATAATCTATGCCAACGGTAAGTGCCACGTGCCTTTAGGTCTCTTTAACCGAACAACATAGAGCGGGTACGGTTCCATCTAACCCGTGCTCATACCGCAATGGCAACTTAAGCCATCTGCGCGGGTCAAACTTCCACCGAGTCCCGTTTCCATCACAATTCACATAACTCAGTTATGTTCAAGGTGGCTCTCAGGCCCCCAAGTTGGCAAGATCTCGTATCCGCCCAGTTTTCTGGGTGCACCTTTGGGTTAATCCCCAAGGCTCCCTGCTGCAATCTACCGCGTAGAAAACCCGAAAAACAACCAATAGCACGGAGTCTTCTCCGGCATTATGCAATGCAACATCACCGATCCAGACCAACATGTCCGGGTAGGCTTCACACATCATGCCTATGTCTGTTCTCGCTTACGGACTCTAAACAACGGGGACTTCACATATCTACCCGAAGGAACGCCTCCAACTCTCCGCAAACTCGCGAGAGCGGGCTTCCTATGCAAAGAAAGAGAGCTACTCATGCTCAAGATGAGGATCGTTACCCTAGCGTTCCTCTTTGGCGCCATTGAAAAGTAAATGGATGAAAAGCACCGCACTAGCTTTGCCTCCGTGGATCCGGAGTCGGCTCGCAATTCGGAGCTCCGAAGCTCCTCCAATGGCGGGATCTAGCTCCTTCTTCCTCCCTTGGCTCTCCTCTCTCTCTAAGGTTTTTAGAAAGATAACACTTAAGAAAAGTGAGGGTTTTTAAGTCCAAATCCCGGGTATATCCCTTCAGGAACATCCCCCAGCCGTTGGATCTCAAAATAAGGAAACAAACGGCTTTGATTCGGGACTGAAATGCCCAATCTAGACCGAACACGGCCTGGCACACGCCCGTGTCCAGGGCCGTGTGCCTCATTCGCCGTCAAAATTGAATCACCTGGAACCTCACACGGGTATCGAACATGCCCGTGTTCGACCTAACACGCCCGTGTTCCACCTGACACGGCCGTGTGGCCGGCCGTGTACCCCCTTCATTTTTCCCCGAAAACAACCCGAGCACTGCACGGGTTCTAGGACACGCCTGTGTCCCTACCCGTGTCACCTTGACACGCCTGGGCTCTAAGCCGTGTACACGGTCTCGACACTCGACACTTCGTCGAGCGAAGATCGTCGACCTGATGACACGGCCTTGGACACGCCCGTGTCCTAGGCCGTGTGCCTTGTCTCGACACCATGTCGAGACCAAAGTGTCGACTTCGCGACTAAGTGTCGACACGCCCTGCGACACGCCCATATCGCAGGCCGTGTGCCCAGTCTCGACACAATGTCGACACCAAAGTGCCGACTTCCCGCCTTAGTGTCGACACAGGCTTGACACGCCCTGGGACACGCCCGTGTCCCAGGCCGTGTGCCTGCTGCCAGAACCCAAACTGGCCCAAAACGTCCCCCTTTGCTCCTTTGAGTTTTGGGGCGTTACACTCCACAACAAAATGGGGTAGCGGAGCGGAAGATCCGTCATCTGACGGAGACCTGCAAATGCTGGCTTCATACGAAAGATATCCCAAGGTCCTTTTGGGCGGAGGGGATGTCTTGTGCTGCTTATGTTATCAACCGGATGCCACTCAACCCTATCAACATGAAGACTCCTAATGAGCTGTTTCTGAAGGAGAAGCAGAGTGTTGGACACCTTAGGGTGTTCGGTTCAACTTGCTACGTGCATGTCCCGGATACTTCACGGACAAAGCTGGATGCGAAGGCAAGAAAACTTGTCTTTGTTGGCTACGATGAGCGGAAGAAGGGATGAAAATGCATGGACCCTGTGACGAAGAAGTTCGTGGTATCAAGAGACGTTGTCTTTGACGAGCTGACGTCATATGGAGGTGGCTCGGTGGAGCTAACCGGAAGTAGCAAGGTTGATGAAGCACCGGTGGTGGCTGCTGAAGGCTTGGAAGAGGAGCTTGTTGTTTCACCAGCAGCTCATGTTGCTTCTAACTCCGAGGCTGAGCCTTCTGGCTCAGGAAGCAGGGGGAGCACTGCTCAATGCTTGACCCAGGTAGGAGTGGAGCCCAAAGAAGCAACGAAAGCAGTGAGCAAGGAGCCGACCCTTCGGAGATCGAAGAGGGTGGTTAAGCCACCGACTCGATACTGTGATGGGAATGCAGTGAGCTTTGTCTCCTGCTTCTTTGCAGGTCCTCTGGATGAGCGAGAGCCTGCAAACTTCAACGAGGCCACTGGAGTGAAGGAGTGGGAAGGTGCCATGAAGGAAGAGATTGATGCTCTGAATAAGAATGAAACCTGAGATCTTGTGCCCAAGGTTGATGACATTACTCCGGTTACTTGCAAGTGAGTGTATAAGTTGAAGAAGAAGGCTGATGGGAGCATTGATAGGCTCGAGGCTCGCCTGGTCGCTAGAGGATTCTCACAGCAGTATGGAGAAGACTATGAGGAGACATTCAGTCCAGTTGCGAAGATTACTTCAGTAAGAGTGGTGATCGCCTTGGTTGCTAGCAAGGGATGGAGGCTGTGGCACCTCGATGTGAAGAATGCTTTTCTTTACGGAGAGATTGACAAGGACATCTTCATGGATCAACTGCTTGGTTTTGTCTCTGAAAAGCATCCAGACTATATCTGTAAACTCAGGAAGGCTCTCTATGGGTTGAAGCAAGCTCCTAGAGCGTGATATGGGAAGATTGCAGAGTACTTGCAATTTTGTGGATACCTTGCTTCTAACTCGAATTCAAGCTTGTTCGTCAAGAAGAAGGGAGAGCTACGAGTCTTGGTCCTGCTGTATGTGGATGACATGATCATCATAGGGAATTCAGAGGGGGAAGTAGCAAGGCTCAGGGCTGAGCTTGCTATACGCTTCGAGATGAAAGACTTGGGAGAGTTGCGTCACTTTCTCGGTCTGGAAGTGGAGAGGAAGGAGTGCGGGATTCTCATTAGCCAGAAAGGGTATGCTGATCGCATTGTGAAGCTGTTCGGCATGGGCGAAGGGAAGAAGTGCTCTACTCCACTAGAACCTGGGCTGAAGCTTCGACGAGATGAGGGAAAGGTTCTTCATGATCCCTTGGTGTTCAAGGCTCTTGTTGGGAGCTTGATTTACCTGACGATTACAAGGCCAGACATTGCTTATGCTGTCGGCCGAGTAAGTCGGTATATGGCTGAACCAAGACAATCTCATCTAGTGGCGGCAAAGGGAATTCTGAAGTATGTCAAGGTGACTTCTGACATGGTACTCCTCTATGGAAGGGACTCGGAGTTTGCGTTGCTCGGGTATACGGATGCTGACTATGGCAGTGATTCAGATGATCGGAGGTCTACTTCAGGTTATGTGTTCACTTGTGGTTCAGCTAGCATCTCGTGGTGTAGCAAGAAACAGGACTCGGTGTCGGTTTCAACCACGGAGGCGGAGTATAAGGCTTCGGCCTTGGCTGCTCGGGAAGCCGTTTGGTTGAGGAGGCTTATAGAGGATGTTCATGAAGAAGTGCAAGGGCCTACTTTACTCCGGGGTGACAATGAGAGTGCTCTCAAACTGGTTAACAATCCAGTGTGTCACGCCAGGACCAAGCATATAGAGATTGATCACCATTTTATCCGGGAGAAGGTGTTGGAAGGATCTCTGCTGGTCGGGCATGTTTGGAGTGAAGATAATCTTGCTGACATCTTCACGAAGCCACTGTCAAAGGGGCACTTTGAACGTTTGCGCAGCTTGCTGGGCTTGGTCACCACTTCCCACTTCAAGGGGGAGTGTTGAAATTTGTGAAGTGGAAGTGGTTGACAGGACAGGCCGTGCGGCCTAGGCGGACAGCATTGGCGGACTAGGCGGACTGGGCGGACTGTGATGTGCGGCCTGGTGGAAAGTCTAGTGGAAGTCGGCTGTCTTCTGAGCGGGTTGTTTGCATGATGTCCGCGGACTGTGCGGCCTGGTATTTGCGGATAGAGAGGCTTGCGGACTGGTGCATTGCTCAGTGGCCGTGGTGTAAGCCTGTGCTGATAGGCGGTTTGGCTCGTGCCCGTGGGAAGCTTGCGGACTGATGTGTCTGCGGTGTGGGCTGTTGCGGACTGGGCTTAGAGCTTGGCTGAGGCCTTGTCGAGCTCTGGTGGCACAACAGGTGCTTTGCTATGGAGGTCGTTGGCGGACTGGTTTTGGAGTCCGGGGATGGTTGCTGCGTTGGACAGGAGTGCGAGGAGCTCGCGGACTGTTGACGGTCTGTGCTAGGGTGTTTGGTGGACGGGTGTTTGTGTCCGCCATGATCGCTTTGGCCTTTGATGGTTTTGGACTTGGTCACACTCTGTGCCAAGACCATGGTGTCCGCGGTATCCGCCAAGTCCGCAGTGACAGGGTGGACTGTTGCTATCTGTAACACCCCAGTTTTTGCAAGAGGTTCAGTCTGCAGTTCTGAAATTTTTGGGTTCTGGCAGGTGGCACACGGCCTGCGACACGGGCGTGTCGCAGGGCGTGTCGAGGCCGTGTCGACACTCGGACCAAGTGTCGACACTTTCGCTCGACAAAGTGTCGAGAGTGAGGCACACGGCCTGCGACACGGGCGTGTCGCAGGGCGTGTCGAGGCCGTGTCGACACTCGGCCCAAGTGTCGACACTTTGTGCTCGACAGAGTGTCGAGAGTGGGGCACACGGCCTGCGATACGGGCGTGTCGCAGGGCGTGTCGAGGCCGTATCGACACTCGGCCCAAGTGTCGACACTTTTGCTCGACAGTGTGTCGAGACTGGGGCACACGGCCTGTGACACGGGCGTGTCATAGGGCGTGTCCCGCTTGGTCGACGATCTTCGCTCGACGTTTTTCCGCGGTGTCGACACAAAGCCTGTCGACGGGTGTCGAGACTTGGCACACGGCTTGGGATACGGGCGTGTCCCAGGCCGTGTCACCTCTCGGGTTGGTGTTGGGGCCGTGTCGTTGGAGACACACGGCAGGCCACACGACCGTGTCGCTGGGGACACGGGCGTGTCGGATTGAACACGGGCGTGTCGAATGCCCGTGTCTGATTCCAAGCGCGTCGATTTGAGACGGCGAATGAGGCACACGGCCCTGGACACGGGCGTGTGCCAGGCCGTGTTCGGCCCAGGTCTTTTATTTTTCCAAGCAAATCGCAGCCAGTCTTTTTCTGGTTTTGGGATCTAACGGTTCAGGCCATCTCCTAGGAAGTTAAGTCCGAATTTAGGGTTGCAGATCCTCATTCTTTTTCAAGTCCTCTCTTTCTTAGTTCTTGAGAGAAACTAGAGCAAGGAGGAAGAAGAAGAACTCTTGGGCTGTAGGAAGGGTTTCGGAGCTCCGAATCGCGAGCCGAGTCCGGATCCGTGAAGCTTGGAGCGTTGCGAAGTTTTCCATCCGGCTAGTTTGCCATGGCAAGGAAGAGGAGTCGGAAGGTAACGACATCTCTCCTCTTGGTCCTTAGGATGCACGTATTAGCATCATCTAGTTTTCTTTTCTCTAATTTTTGGGCACCAAACCCTCAAATGAGAGGGGTTTTGGCTTGCCAAGTTTCAAGAGGAACTTCCGGGTCGATTGAGTCCGTCCCCGGCATATTTTGCATTAGAGATCCGCTTTGCTAGTGGACTAGGCATGGTGGGTGAAGCCGTAGTCGCGACCGTTAGTCCGACTCGGTGATGTTGCATACGATCTTAGGGATTCGTAGAGACTTTTCGTTGCGGCAAGATGTCGTTTGTGTTGTGGTGGTTATAGTCCCGTTTGCTTGAAAGGTACGTGTAGTCGGACCCGGACAAGGTTAGCTCCTCGTGGCGGTAGATGGTTTCCTTGAGAGATAAGGTTAGCTCCGCACGAGTTGGAGATGGTTTCCTTGGTGCGCGGGAACGCTGCAGTACAGTGAGGGATTAAGATGTTTTAGTCTTGGTTTGTGTTGTGCCAAGGCGTGGCTATGTCTCCGTGGTCGGCTGGCTATCCCGTGACATATGCGTCATGTGTGGAGAGTGTCCCGGCGAGACTAGTCCCCTTCTGTGAGACTGACGAGAATGCCAAGCTTGGGGCAAGCCCGGGCAAAGAGGCCACGAGCGGGTGGGGTCCAGCAAGGCTTCTTAGAATCGGTCGGTCTGTGTTTGTTGGAATCCTGACATGAGACATCAGAGCTTGCAGGCAAGCCCGGGGCTAAGCCCTTGAGCGGGTGGGGCCTTGGCAAGAATTCCTTGTGGCGGCCTGTGCGCCGTTTAAGGGAGAGGTGACTCCCTTAGTGTTTGCGGCTTTATGCCAATTGGGGAAATGTGAGTACCCAAATGATGTGATGTTGTGCTAGATACATGCGCTGTAGGGTACCTTGGGTGAAGCCCGGGTGTTGCATTCATGTTGCATAGTAGGCCCTTTCTTTTTATGCTCAACCAGTAGAGAACATGTTTGTTGATTGAGACATCCAAGCCTGTCTTAATGCTTTTCTATTTATAGAAGTTTATATTGCATATGAAGTGCTGACTTGCAGGTTGGAGGGTTCCCCGGGGTCCGTTAGGGGCGGCCGGGAGGAGATGTGTTGTTACACAGTTTGAGGTCAGCCTTTGCTGACCCACGTTACTAATAATTTTTACAGGGCAAGGATCGCAGGCAGAAGCTAGCACGCCGGCCAGAAAGGCCTAAGCCCCATGAAGTGTTTTTCCCTCTTTTATAGCACTACTTTTGGATGATGCTTGTTTTGAGACTCTTTTGTCCGGCTTGCATGCCGAGGTAGACTAGGAGTGCTATGCACATTCATGTTTGATGTACTATTTACTTTTGGACATTTGATGTAAGGCCTTAAGGCCATTCTGTTTACTCTTTTGGGTTAGTGGATAACTTCTAGTTGTGCTTGGTTTTCTGCTGTGTTGTGCAAGTGTTTTGAGTTTGGGTAGCTATATCAACTTTTAATACTAAAGCTGTGGCGTTCGTATGTTGTGGGGCCCCGGCCGGACCCATATTATACGTCCATTACAGGGGAGGTGTTACAATTGGTATCAGAGCCAGGTTAGATTCAAGGTTAGTGCGTAGAGAAGTTATCCACTTAAGAGTAACGCGAGACCGTGAGTGTCCTTATGTTTTAGTCTTGAGATTGGAGACTAATCCCTTATTTCTTGCTTTCCTGAAGAGTGCAAGCAACGAAGCGGGCACTTCAAGAGCAAGGGATGATCTCTCGGCGAGCAGTGCTACTGCTCCAGGCCTTTTGGGCACGGGTGTAAACCCGGCCGACTTCTGTCGTATGCTTGCTGTTGAAGTTGGTGACCGGGCGGTCTGGCGGTTTGTCTTGGCGGGTTGAAGACCGCGCGGTCTGGTGGTTTGTCTCAGTCGGCTTGGAGACCGGGCGGTCTGGCGGTCTTCCCTGGCAGTCTCTCTTCCTCTCTGGTGGTAGCCGTGCGGTTAGCCCTGCTGTCTAACCGCGCGGCTTGTGCGGTTTGTTTTGTATAGTCCGCTTGTCCTGTAAATTATAGTCTCACATCTCTTATTTGTATTCTCTCATCTCTCCTCCATTCTATATAAAGGAGGGCATACCTTTGTAATAGACACCTTTTTTGGATAATAAAATTTCAATTATTCAAAAGTTTATTCGCTTGTTCTCTACTTTTCGCTTCTTTTCTCTACTTTCTAACATGGTATCAGAGCACACGGTCATTTCCTCCTGATTCTGTGCGCCCTCTGTTGTTCGCGGCTTGTTTTCAGCATTCTGCGACTTGCTTCGCGACTTGGCTTCTCTCTGTCCGCGCGGCTTGTTTCTATCCGCGCGGCTTGTTTCTGTCCGCTGCCCTGTTCGCGCGGCTTGCTTCTTCTTCTCTTCTCCTACTGATCTTTGTCGCGGCGACCTGTGTCCTTGTCGCCGCGCTCCTTGCTCTTTCCTCCCGCTCCGACTTCCTAGTCGTTGCGGTCTGTCTCTATCCGCGTGTGTTGTCTATCCACTCGCGGCTTGCTGCTGTGATCTGTCTGACCGTGCGGGTTGTCCCTTTCTCACCCGCATCTTGGTCGCGGTCACCAGCTCTTCTCCTCTCTTCTGTTCGCTCGGCCTTTTTAGTCCGCGCGACCTCTTCCCCGCTGTGCCTTTGACCGCCTTCTCGCAGCTGCTGTGTTCTGCCTGACCGTGCGGGTTATTCCTTTCTTACCCGCATCTTGGTCGCGGTCCCCTGCTCTTCTCTTCTCTTCTGTTCGCTCGGTCTTCTCAGTCCGCGCGACCTCTTCCCCGCTGGACCTGTGCCTGTTTTTTCGCCGCTTTCTTCGTGTTGCCTTCTACCCGCTCCTGCTTGCTAGTCGCATCGGCCTCATCTTTGGCCGCGTGACTTGTTCTCCTCTGTTCGCCCGACTTTTTCAGGTCGTGCGACTTCTTTCCCTCTGCTTTGCTCGGCTTCTTGGCAGCGGCCTTTCTAGCCGCCCGACCTATTTTCTGGTCGCCCGGCTTGGTACTCTATTCTCTTCTCGCGGCTTGTTCTTCTCGTAGCGGTTTGCTACTCTCTTGCTTCCATGGTTTTCCTCTCCTCCAGCCCGTCAGCCTCCGTGGTCACCTCTTCTGGTAGTGCTCATGTTGTGACTCGCGGACGATGGCTCATCGACTCTGGTGCAACAAGTCATATGACAGGCAACCCTCAATTTTTCTCTCTTCTTGACACACAGGCTCAGTTGCCCCCAGTCATTGTCGCTGATGGATCTCCCTCCCCGGTCCATGGGACGGGCATGGTTCAAGTCACTCCGTCTCTCTGCTTGGCTGATACCCTCTATGTGCCCAAGTTTCCGTGCAATTTATTATCGGTTACTTCTTTATGCAAGCAACTACAGTGTTCTGTCACATTCACCCCTACCTCTTGTGCTTTTCAGGATCCGGACTCCCAACGGACGATTGCTACCGGGACTGAGAGTGGTGGCCTCTACTTCCTTGACAACGTTTCTGCTCTATCCGTCTTCTCCTCCTCCTCTACAGATCTTCTCCAATGACATCTTCGCCTTGGTCATGCTCCTCCCCGCATTCTACGATAACTCCTGCCGCACCTCCCTCCTCATCATCCTCCTCTAAACTGTGATGCATGTCAACTTGGCAAACATCACCGCTCCTCCTTCCCACTAACGCAGCGTCGGGGCTCCTCCCATCCGTTCGACCTCGTTCACTCTGACATATGGGGTCCCGCTCCTACCCTCACCATCGGTCGGGGCAGTTCCTATTTTGTCACCTTCATTGATGATTTCTCTCGATCTACGTGGGTATATCTTCATAAAGATCGCTCCGAGTTATTCTCTGTTTGGACCTCCTTTTATTCGATGGTTAAAACTCAGTTCGCTACGTCTATTAAAATCCTTCGTTCTGACAATGCTCAGGAGTATCTTAGCCACGACTTCTCCTCCTTTTGCACTCACCATGGTGTTATTCGTCAAACCAACTGTGTCTACACTTCCCAACAAAATGGGGTGGTGGAATGCAAAAACCGTCACCTCCTTGATGTCGCTCGCACTATGATGAATCAAATGCATGTTCCTCGCTCCTATTGGGGCTATGCTGTCCTTCTCTCCTGCTATCTCATCAATCGCCTTCCCTCCACCGTTCTCCACGGTGCTACCCCCTTCTCCATTCTTTATCCGGACAAGGATCCCTTTCCTCTTCCTCTACACATCTTTGGGTGCACCGCTTTTGTGCACTCTCCCGCTGCCACCCGTGATAAACTCTCACCCCGTGCCACCAAATGTGTCTTTCTGGGCTATTCTCCCACTCAGAAAGGCTATTGTTGCTTTGACCCTGTTACCCGCAAGCAATTTGTCTCTGCGGATGTCACCTTCTTTGCCAATGCCTCTTACTTCTCTCCTGCTTCCTCTTCTCCTCCTCCTGCTCCTCCTTCTCATACCAACCCATCCCTTCCCTCTGCTCCCACTGAGGTTCCGCCCTCTCCACCCACTCCACCGCCTTCCCCATCCTCCTCATCTCCACCCTCTACTCCGCTTTCTCCCTCCACTCCGCTGCCATCTCTCTCTACTCCCGGGCCAGCTCTCTCCACCACGGATACTCCGGATACTGAGGCACCTGCTGACCTGGATCTCCCGATTGCTCTTCGCAAAGGGGTTCGGGCTTGTACCCACCATCCTCTTGCTGCGGTTGTTTCCTACGATCGCCTTACCCCTGCTCGCCGAGCCTTTGCCCTGGCTATCTCGGCGACTACCACCCCCCGTTCCTACCAGGAGGCCCTTACTATTCCTCACTGGAAAGTTGCCATGGATGAGGAGATTGCTACTCTCACTGAACGGGGTACCTGGACCCTTGTTCCGCCTCCTTTCGGCACCGATGTTGTTGGTTGTCGCTGGGTCTTCGTGGTGAAGTTTCTCCCGGATGGCAGTGTGGATCGTTATAAGGCTCGCCTGGTTGCCAAGGGTTTTACCCAAACTTATGGGGTTGATTACTTTGACACTTTCTCGTCCGTGGCTCGCCTCAGCACTATTCGGGTTCTTCTCTCTGTAGCTGTCAACATGGATTGGCCTATCTCGCAGCTAGATGTTAAGAATGCCTTCCTCTATGGAGATCTGCAGGAAGCTGTTTACATGGAGCAACCTCCTGGGTATGTTGCTCAGGGGGAGACATGGGTATGCCGGCTAAAGAAGGCTATCTATGGCCTCAAGCAGAGTCCTCGTGCCTGGTTTGACAAGTTCAGTGGCATTGTTGCGGCCATTGGTTTTACACGAAGCTCAGCAGATCACTCCTTGTTTGTTCGGAAAACCGCCTCTGGTCTTGTTGTTCTTGCGGTTTATGTTGATGACATTCTTCTTACTGGCGATGACCAGGATGGGATACTGATGACCAAGAAACACCTTCGTCAACATCTGGTTACAAAGGATATGGGCTCCCCGAAATACTTTCTGGGGATTGAAATCTCTAGAAAGCCCAACTCCATGGTCCTTTCACAACAGAAGTATGCTCTTGATCTTTTAAAGGATGCAGGACTCACTGGTGCTAAACCTGCACGTTGTCCTATGGCTGCTGGAGAAGACAAAACTTGGACAGATGACTCACCTCTTCTCTCTGATCTTACGAGATACCGGCGTCTGGTGGGCAAGCTCATATATCTCACGGTAACCAGACCCAACATCTCCTATGCTGTTGGCAAGGTGAGCCAGTTCATGCAAGCTCCGAGGGAGTGTCATCTACAATCTGCTCTGAGGATATTAGAGTATATTAAAGCTGCTCCAGGGAAAGGACTCCTATTTCAGAAGAATGGTCACCTAAGGGTTGAAGCTTACTCTGATTCAAGCTATGCAGATGACAAAGGGGACCGCAAATCGACTTCAGGTTTCTGCACATTTGTTGGAGGCAATCTTGTGAGTTGGAAGAGCAAGAAACAGTCTGTCGTTTCCAGGTCTAGTGCAGAGGCTGAATATCGTAGCATGACATCGACTACATGTGAGTTGAAGTGGTTGCGGGCTCTCATGCTTGACTTAGGAGAGGTTTACAACTATCCTCTTCCTATGTTCTGTGACAATAAGGCCGCGATACACATTTCCAAAAATCCGGTCTTTCATGAGAGAACAAAACACATAGAAGTCGACTGTCATTTTATTCGAGAAGAAATATTGAAGAAACAGATTTGCACTCCATTTGTCACGTCCGACAACGAGTTGGCAGACGTCTTCACCAAGCCAGTGTCCGCTTCCTTTTTCCACATCTGTGACAAGCTGGGCATGATCGATATATATGCTCCAGCTTGAGGGGGAGTGTTGAAGTTGGTGACCGGGCGGTCTGGCGGTTTGTCTTGGCGGGTTAATACCGCGCGGTCTGGCGGTTTGTCTCAGTCGGCTTGGAGACCGGGCGGTCTGGCGGTCTTCCCTGGCAGTCTCTCTTCCTCTCTGGTGGTAGCCGTGCGGTTAGCCCTGCTGTCTAACCGCGCGGCTTGTGCGGTTTGTTTTGTATAGTCCGCTTGTCCTGTAAATTATTGTCCCACATCTCTTATTTGTATTCTCTCATCTCTCCTCCATTCTATATAAAGGAGGGCATACCTTTATAATAGACACCTTTTTTGGATAATAAAATTTCAATTATTCAAAAGTTTATTCGCTTGTTCTCTACTTTTCGCTTCTTTTCTCTACTTTCTAACACTTGCAGAAGCGATGGTGGCAGCTCAAGCTGCAGCAGCGGCTCAGGTGGCAACTCCTGCCACACTAGATACGGCAACGGCCATGCCAGGAGGAGAAGCCAGGCGAGTGGAGCCTTTGGCGGAGAGGGTAGTTGTCGGACATGGAGATCGGCACATGAAGTACTTCCTGAGTTTCCATCCCCCGTCTTTCAAGGGTGTTGGAACGCCAACGGACGCGGAGGACTGGTGGGTTCGTATTCAAGAACTGTTAAGGGCGGCAGAGACGCCAGAGGAAAAGAAAGCGGAGTATGCGGCGTTCATGTTGGAAGGAGACGCCAAGTTGTGGTGGGTGAGCCATAGCGGCCGCCTGTTCCCGGGACGCACCCCGTCAGTGGAAGAGTTTGGGGACGCTTTTCTTAAGAGGTATATTCCAGTTTCAACACGATTGGCCCTGCAGAGGCAGTTTCTGCATCTAATGCAGCGAGACAAGACAGTGGATGAGTACGTGCAAGAGTTCACCCGTTTGGGTCGTTATGCGGGAACGACTATGGCGGATGACGTAGAGAGGGATAACCTCTTCTATCAGGGGCTGAGGGAGAATTTGAGACAACCCCTCATCTCCATGAAGAGAGCCGGATTCAATGAACTAGTTGAGGCTGCCAGGATCTTGGAAAGTGATTTGGAGCGAACCCAACGCCGTAAGGGTTTTACTCCCAAGCAAGGGGAAGGGAAGCCTTCCCAATCTCATGGAAAGTCTGATGGGAGTAGGTGGAGGAAGAAGCCTCACACTCCTAGATCTGGTGAGAGGAGCAACTGGACGCCTGGGGGTTCCCACTCTAGGGGAACGCCGACGTGCTACAACTGCGGGAAGGTTGGGCATATAGCCCGTGCTTGTCAGTAAGGGGGTGCGGGGCAAGAGGCAAAGCAGGAGCAGACTGTGCGCTCCGGCCCCAGTGCTGCAGAGAAGGGAAAGATGGCGGAGTCGAGCGCTTCTCGGTTCCAATCGGTGCAACCAAGGGCCTACAACCTTGGACAGCAAGAAGCGATCCGCCAGACTGATGTGGTGACAGGTATGAAGAAAATTTAAGTTTAAATTTTGTGCTTCATCCTTTTAGACTTTTGGGTAATGTCTATGTTGTAGGCTTCGTGTTAGTTTCCAGATACCCCGCTAGGGTATTGTTTGATATGGGAGCATCGCACTCCTTTCTTGCGGAGAGCTTCATCCAGAGGATAGGAGTTGAGTCTTTCTCGTCGGAAGCAGAGCTGAGAGTGCGCATGCCCAATGGGTCATTTATGACCACCGGGGCTAAAGGGCACATTTGTTGGGAGCTAGACGGAGTCGTCTTCGCTCTGGAAGCAGCAGTGTTACCATTAGTAGAGTTCGATGTCATTTTGGGCATGGACTGGCTTGCAGAGCAGCGCGCCAGCATTGATTGTTTATCCAAGGTAGTGACACTAAGGAGTAAGGGGAAAACGGAAGTCAAATTTGAGGGCCTTTGTGGAGTGGCATGTTCCCTGATTTCGGCCATGCAGTTGGTGCGGGCGGTTAACCAGGGTGGTGTAGCGCTTGTAGCGTTATTGGAGGTTCGTCTCCCCCAGCTGTCTATTGAGGAAGTGCCTGTGGTGGCAGAGTTCAAGGATGTATTTCCGGATGAACTCCCTGGAGCGCCTCCTCGGCGGGAGATCGACTTCTCGATCGAGTTAATGCCGGAGGCTAGACCGGTGTCGCGTCCCCCTTTTAGGATGGCACCAAAGGAGTTAGCGGAACTTAAGGTACAGTTGCAGGAACTGTTGGAGCAAGGGTATATTAGGCTCAGTTCTTCACCGTGGAGCGCACCGGTGTTGTTTGTTAAGAAGAAAGACGGTAGCATGTGCCTATGTATAGACTACCGGGAGCTGAATAAATTGACCGTCAAGAATAAGTATCCGATTCCTCGGATAGACGATTTGTTTGACCAATTGGTGGGTTCAGTGGTATATTCGAAGTTGGACTTGAAGTCAGGCTACTATCAGCTGCGAATTCGGGATGAGGACATACCCAAGACTGCTTTTGGGACAAGGTATGGACACTTTGAGTTTACGGTGATGTCGTTCGGGCTGACGAACGCACCATCGGTGTTCATGGATCTGATGAATCGGGTATTCCGGGAATACTTGGATTCTTTTGTGGTTGTTTTCATTGATGACATTTTGGTGTATTCCAAATCGCAAGTGGAGCATGAGACCCACTTGAGAATGGTTTTGCAAGTGTTGATGGAGAATGAGTTGTATGCAAAATTCTTCAAATGCGAGTTCTGGTTGGAGAAGGTGGCATTTTTGGGCCACGTGATTAGTGGTGATGGGGTGGCAGTAGATCCAGCGAAAGTGGAGGCCATCAGAGATTGGCCGGTGTTGAGGACCGTGGCGGAAGTCCGAAGTTTTCTTGGACTAGCCGGGTATTATAGGAGATTCGTGGAGAATTTCTCGAAGATAGCTCTACCCCTCACCTCTCTCACTCGCAAAGACCATAAATTTGTGTGGACCCAAGAATGCGGTCAAGCATTTGAGGCCCTGAAGGAGAGGCTTATGATGGCTCCAATCCTGAGTCTACCGCAAGAGACCGAGGGATTTCAGATCTTCAGTGACGCATCGGGATGCGGTTTGGGTTGCGTCTTGGTGCAACATGGGAAGGTGATAGCTTTTGGGTCTAGACAGCTGAAACCTCATGAGAGGAATTACCCCGTCCATGATTTGGAGTTGGCGGCGGTAATCTTCGCTTTGAAAATTTGGCGACACTATGTGTATGACGCAAGGGTGGAGATCTTCACGGACCATAAAAGCCTGAAGTATCTCTTGGATCAAAAGGACTTGAACATGCGGCAACGCAGATGGGTTGAGTTTCTTGGAGACTACGAAGTGGCGATTCAGTATACGCCGGGTAAAGCCAACGTGGTGGCGGATGCGTTAAGTAGAAAGTACTCGGGGCAAGGAAATTGGATCGAAGCTCATGATGAGCGGTTGGTTCGGGAGTGGGAGTCCCTTGGGTTGGAATATGTTGCGAGAGACGAGTCTAGCGTGGCTCGGTTGAACTGGATTGAAGTACAAAGCGACTTGTCCGATCGTATTCGGGAAGCGACTCGGTTGGATGTGGAGTTTCAACCTTTTGTGTTGGAGGCTCAAACGGGCGAGAGCAGCACCTGGGAGATGATTGATGGGATTCTGAGGAAGGGCGGAAGGGTTTGTGTACCGCAGTTTGGCAATCTCCGTGAGGAGTTGATGTTTGAGGCTCACTTCTCAAAGTACTCCATTCACCCGGGCAGTACAAAGATGTACTTGGATATGAAGAAATCCTTTTGGTGGCCGGGGTTGAAGCGAGATGTAGCTTTGTATGTGAGTCGTTGCCAAACATGTGCCTTGGTGAAGGCCGAATGTCAGAAACCGGGCGGGTTCCTGAAGCCCCTTCCAATTCCTGAGTGGAAATTTGAGGACATTTCCATGGACTTTGTGCATGGTTTGCCTAGATCGCAACATGGTAATGATGCTATTTGGGTGATCGTGGATCGCCTAACCAAGGTGGCTCACTTCATCCCGAACCGGAAAGAGGACAGCGTGGAGAAGCTGGTGGAGTTGTATGTTCGCAACATTGTGCGACTGCACGGAATTCCTAAGAGCATAGTCAGTGATCGCGATGGACGGTTTACGTCCAAGGACTGGAGACTGGTTCAGAAGAGCTTGGGCACGAAGCTAAAGTTCAGTACGGCGTTCCATCCTCAAACCGATGGGCAAACGGAGAGAACGAACCGTACTATGGAGGATATGTTGAGGATGTGCGTTCTTGACTTTGGCAAGAGGTGGGAGGATCACCTCTTCATGGTAGAATTTGCGTACAACAACAGTTTTCAAGCTAGTATAAAGATGGCGCCATACGAATCTTTGTATGGGAGGCGGTGTCGAACGCCAATGTCTTGGGCAGAGGCGGGGGACACCAAACTTTTGGGAAAGGATGCGGTAGTTGACGCTTGTGAGATGGTACGGACCATCCAAGAGCGTATGAAAGTGGCGCAAGACAGGCAAGCAAAATATTTCAATGCTCGTCACCGGAAGTTAGAATTTGCAGTTGGTGATTGGGTTTATCTGAAGGTCAAGCCGTTCAAAGGCGTCTCGCGGATTCGCCGACTCAAGAAGTTGAGTCCAAGGTTTTTGGGGCCTTTTGAAATTGTTGAGCGGGTAGGAGAAGCAGCCTATCGGTTGGCGTTGTCCGCAGATTTGAGTGGATTACATGACGTCTTCCACGTCTCCGTGTTGAGGAAAGCCTTGGTGGAGGCTAGCGTGGTGATTGAGCCGGCATCGGTGCCGATTGAGGAAGACTTGAGGACGCGAGTCCTTCCAATCGCTATAGAAGATTCGGAGATTCGGCAGTTGCGGAATAAAGAAGTTAAACTTGTGAAAGTCTGTTGGGACAACTGCGGTCGTGAGGAGTTCTTGTGGGAGCGAGAACAGGCCATGCTAGAAGACTATCCAGAACTATTTTTGTCAGGTACAATTTAAGTTTTGTACCCTTTTGTTTTGTAATTTCGGGACGAAATTCTGTTAAGTGGGGGAGAGTTGTAACACCCCAGTTTTTGCAAGAGGTTCAGTCTGCAGTTCTGAAATTTTTGGGTTCTGGCAGGAGGCACACGGCCTGCGACACGGGCGTGTCGCAGGGCGTGTCGAGGCCGTGTCGACACTCGGACCAAGTGTCGACACTTTCGCTCGACAAAGTGTCGAGAGTGAGGCACACGGCCTGCGACACGGGCGTGTCGCAGGGCGTGTCGAGGCCGTGTCGACACTCGGCCCAAGTGTCGACACTTTGTGCTCGACAGAGTGTCGAGAGTGGGGCACACGGCCTGCGACACGGGCGTGTCGCAGGGCGTGTCGAGGCCGTGTCGACACTCGGCCCAAGTGTCAACACTTTTGCTCGACAGTGTGTCGAGACTGGGGCACACGGCCTGTGACACGGGCGTGTCACAGGGCGTGTCCCGCTTGGTCGACGATCTTCGCTCGACGTTTTTCCGCGGTGTCGACACAAAGCCTGTCGACGGGTGTCGAGACTTGGCACACGGCTTGGGACACGGGCGTGTCCCAGGCCGTGTCACCTCTCGGGTTGGTGTTGGGGCCGTGTCGTTGGAGACACACGGCAGGCCACACGGCCGTGTCGCTGGGGACACGGGCGTGTCGGATTGAACACGGGCGTGTCGAATGCCCGTGTCTGATTCCAGGCGCGTCGATTTGAGACGGCGAATGAGGCACACGGCCCTGGACACGGGCGTGTGCCAGTCCGTGTTCGGCCCAGGTCTTTTATTTTTCCAGGCAAATCGCAGCCAGTCTTTTTCTGGTTTTGGGATCTAACGGTTCAGGCCATCTCCTAGGAAGTTAAGTCCGAATTTAGGGTTGCAGATCCTTATTCTTTTTCAAGTCCTCTCTTTCTTAGTTCTTGAGAGAAACTAGAGCAAGGAGGAAGAAGAAGAACTCTTGGGCTGTAGGAAGGGTTTCGGAGCTCCGAATCGCGAGCCGAGTCCGGATCCGTGAAGCTTGGAGCGTTGCGAAGTTTTCCATCCGGCTAGTTTGCCATGGCAAGGAAGAGGAGTCGGAAAGTAACGACATCTCTCCTCTTGGTCCTTAGGATGCACGTATTAGCATCATCTAGTTTTCTTTTCTCTAATTTTTGGGCACCAAACCCTCAAATGAGAGGGGTTTTGGCTTGCCAAGTTTCAAGAGGAACTTCCGGGTCGATTGAGTCCGTCCCCGGCATATTTTGCATTAGAGATCCGCTTTGCTAGTGGATTAGGCATGGTGGGTGAAGCCGTAGTCGCGACCGTTAGTCCGACTCGGTGATGTTGCATACGATCTTAGGGATTCGTAGAGACTTTTCGTTGCGGCAAGATGCCGTTTGTGTTGTGATGGTTATAGTCCCGTTTGCTTGAAAGGTACGTGTAGTCGGACCCGGACAAGGTTAGCTCCTCGTGGCGGTAGATGGTTTCCTTGAGAGATAAGGTTAGCTCCGCACGAGTTGAAGATGGTTTCCTTGGTGCGCGGGAACGCTGCAGTACAGTGAGGGATTAAGATGTTTTAGTCTTGGTTTGTGTTGTGCCAAGGCGTGGCTATGTCTCCGTGGTCGGCTGGCTATCCCGTGATATGTGCGTCATGTGTGGAGAGTGTCCCGGCGAGACTAGTCCCCTTCTGTGAGACTGACGAGAATGCCAAGCTTGGGGCAAGCCCGGGCAAAGAGGCCACGAGCGGGTGGGGTCCAGCAAGGCTTCTTAGAATCGGTCGGTCTGTGTTTGTTGGAATCCTGACATGAGACGTCAGAGCTTGCAGGCAAGCCCGGGGCTAAGCCCTTGAGCGGGTGGGGCCTTGGCAAGAATTCCTTGTGGCGGCCTGTGCGCCGTTTAAGGGAGAGGTGACTCCCTTAGTGTTTGTGGCTTTATGCCAATTGGGGAAATGTGAGTACCCAAATGATGTGATGTTGTGCTAGATGCATGCGCTGTAGGGTACCTTGGGTGAAGCCCGGGTGTTGCATTCATGTTGCATAGTAGGCCCTTTCTTTTTATGCTCAACCAGTAGAGAACATGTTTGTTGATTGAGACATCCAAGCCTGTCTTAATGCTTTTCTATTTATAGAAGTTTATATTGCATATGAAGTGCTGACTTGCAGGTTGGAGGGTTCCCCGGGGTCCGTTAGGGGCGGCCGGGAGGAGATGTGTTGTTACACAGTTTGAGGTCAGCCTTTGCTGACCCACGTTACTAATAATTTTTACAGGGCAAGGATCGCAGGCAGAAGCTAGCACGCCGGCCAGAAAGGCCTAAGCCCCATGAAGTGTTTTTCCCTCTTTTATAGCACTACTTTTGGATGATGCTTGTTTTGAGACTCTTTTGTCCGGCTTGCATGCCGAGGTAGACTAGGAGTGCTATGCACATTCATGTTTGATGTACTGTTTACTTTTGGACATTTGATGTAAGGCCTTAAGGCCATTCTGTTTACTCTTTTGGGTTAGTGGATAACTTCTAGTTGTGCTTGGTTTTCCGCTGTGTTGTGCAAGTGTTTTGAGTTTGGGTAGCTATATCAACTTTTAATACTAAAGCTGTGGCGTTCGTATGTTGTGGCGCCCCGGCCGGACCCATATTATACGTCCATTACAGGGGAGGTGTTACAATTGTGCAGCTCAGTTGGTGATGAGGGAGTGGTGGAAAGCTCTCTTATCAAGGTCCTGGGTTCGAGACCCAGTGCCAACAACCTGCCTGTGGATGGAGAGGGGTTGGGGTGCTTGGGCTGCAGCCCGGTAGGGTCGCCTAGAGCGGAGCCGTGACACTGTCACGTTGGATCGGCTAGGGGCCTTACAATAAAAGTGCACTTTTTGTAACGGTCCAGGCCCATCAACATGGGACCCAGCTGGAACCGCCGGCCTACCAGGGTCCAGACCCGGGCCCACCACTGGTAGTCAGCCTTTCACATTCAAGCCTGCAGGCCATGCACCCCAACCCCTCTCCAGCCCACCGGCGGGTTGTTGGTGGCCGCAGCCTCCCTTTGATGAGGTAAACTTGATAGTCAAGCCCGCACCACGGGGACTTCCCAGGAGGTCACCCATCCCAGGATTTCTCCAGCCCGAGCACGCTTAACTATGGAGTTCTTTCAACTCTCATCACCAACTGAGCTGCAGCTCAGTTGGTGATGAGAGTTGAAAGAACTCCATAGTTAAGCGTGCTCGGGCTGGAGAAATCCTGGGATGGGTGACCTCCTGGGAAGTCCCCGTGGTGCGGGCTTGACTATCGAGTTTACCTCATCAAAGGGAGGCTGCGACCACCACCAACCCGCCGGTGGGCTGGAGATGGGTTGGGGTGCATGGCCTGCAGGCTTGAATGCGAAAGGCTGACTACCAGTGGTGGGCCCGGGTCTGGACCCTGGTAGGCCGGCGGTTCCAGCTGGGTCCCATGTTGATGGGCCTGGACCGTTACACTATCTGCCTTTAGTCGTGGACTTGTGGCGGATTGAGGCGTGAGTCTTGCGGACTGCCTCGGGTTTGGGCGGACTGCCATTGAAGGGGGATTGCTGTCCTGTAGTGGTTGGAGCTTTGCGGGCTGATGCCTTGTCCGCATAGCTTGGGCGGACTGGAGAGGATTCGCCAATGTTGCCTTGCTCCTGGCGGTTTTCCTTGGTATCCGGCTAAGTCCTTGCGGACTCTGTGGACGGTGTTTTGCTATCGCGCGGGCTGGGGCGGTGTCTCTATCTCTAGGGGGGTGACCACACTCCTCACCTCGCCTATAAATAGGACCCCCCTGGCAGGTCTACTGTAACTTGAGTGAACAGTAAGTTAGGTTGGGCAAGGAGCTGCGGTCTCAGTTTGTCTGTCCGCGCGGATTGTTTCAGTGCTGACGTTTGCTGTGTGCAGGTCGTGCGGTTTGCTTAAAGGAGCCAGGAGTTTGGCTGTGACTTCGGTCAAGTACTTGGAAGTGTGCGGTCTCTGCGGATTCAGCAGGAGGTCGCTCTGCGGCTTGTCAGCTCTGTTTCATCTTTGCCAGCTTCAATAACCTGTCGGCCGGCTTCAGGCGGGTAGGGGGTGTTCCTCAGTTCAGCCTCAGCAGGAGACGAATAACGGTGTGTCCGCGCGGCCTCGCGGCTTCGGCGGACTCCGTGACTATTCGGTGTATTGCAGCTAAGTTCGGGCGATCTCAGCGGACTCGGCGACCTCGACGACCTCGACGGTCTCGGCGGACTCCGGTGCTGTCCGCCCGACTTGGATTTTTGGTGCTTTCTGTTTACAGCTGTTATACTAGCGAAATCATGTCTCGCTATGTATGCCTCGTGTTGTAAAGAAGTGAATGAATAAAAGACCTGCTTGTGCTTCCATTGTTTGTTGGGTTTAACCTTTGTTCCTTGGTTTTCCGCTGGTTCAACGTGAGAACTGGGTAGTTCCGAAGATATTAATTTTGCGTTTGAGCTACCTTGCTGACCACGTTGAGAAAATTTAACAAACAAATGCCATTGACCCAAAATTGTTGAGATGAGGCACAATTGGTTTCCGTTTATACCAAGTTTCAAGTAGGGCACTACAATTAAATTTCTTTGTTGGAGCTCGATTAAGTAAGTACACTGAACAATTGACGACTTCTACCCAAAACTCATTTGGTAACTGCTTTGTAGTCATCATTGTACGTGTCATCTCGAATATTGTTCTATTTCTTCTTTACACAACCCCATTTTGTTGTGGTGTCATAGGAGAAGAAAGTCGTCCACAGATGCCTTGTGAATGACAAAATGAAATACACTCTTTACTCATAAATTCTCTACCTCTATCACTTCTTATTACTTTTATCTGGGAGTTGCTTTGTTTCTCCACAGGTACTTTAAATTGTTTAAAATAATTGAATACCTCTGACTTTTGTTTTAAAAAGTTAATCCATTGCATGCATGAGTAATCATCTACAATAAGAAGGAAATACACATTACCCGAGATTGATGGGGTGTTAGCTAGTCCCCACACATCTAGATAAAGTAACTATAAGAGATTAAAAGTTCTCCAAATTGTTTTTTTTGGCATCTCTTGCTGCTTATGTTTGCCAAATATGTAATCATCACACATTTTAGTACTTTGAGATATCACTGGCAGTCCTCTAACAAGTTAATGCTTGCATAACTTGTATAGGTCTGCCATGTTTAAATAGTCATACCTTTTGTGCCAAACAGTTGAGGTCTTTAACTCTTCTTTGGATAAATAAGACACATGATGTCTCATTACACAAGGAAATTTTTATTATGCGTCATGTCAACTGTCATCATAACTTGTTGTGTGGATGAATCAATAATTTGACATTGACAATTCTCAAAAAGTACTTTTATATTCAGTTTGAATCAATTGTCTAATGCTCAAAAGATTATGCTGTAGCTGAGGCAAGTATAATACATTTTTGATTGTTTTGGAAATACCCTGAGAATTGCAGACCATCGCATGTCCCTGGCCTTTAATTTTCATTGTATTGCCATTGGCAATCATTGCATATGCCTTATAACTTCTGCTAATGTATTGAAATATAGCTTGGTTATGGATCATGTGATTTGAGCAACCACTATCAAGTAACCACATATCACTAGATTGACTGCTTTCTTCCTCATAATTAATATAAAACATTTGTGCAGGTAGTCCAGACTTTATAATGGTGGATTCAGAATCTGTGCTCCTTTATTTCTGTGTCAGCAGTCCTTATCAAAGTGATTGGCTTGTTTACATGTTTTGCATTTATAAAAACATGTTTTCATGTCGTGATTTGTTCTCTTACATAGTACACAATATAGTTTCTTATGCTCTGGTTCTTGTACTCCTTCTCTATAGTCTTTTCCCTCTCTATTATCTCTTCCTCTACCTCTACTTTTCCCTCTAAATGATCAATTACTCCCCTTTTGTGCATGGTGACTGAGGCTTCTCACTTTATTGGAAGAATAATTATCCTTTTTAGATATCCATTTGGACTAAAAAACTTACTTTGAGTATGTACTTTCAACACCATTAAACCTCTTTTCATGGGCCAAAAGAGTACCTCTAAGCTTTATCATGGAATAGTGCCACAAATCCTTAGATTCCTCTATTGCAGCTACTACATAATTATATTTTTGAGGTAAATGACACAAGACTTTGGCGACTATCTTTTGTTCTTCAAGTACATCACCAAATGACCTAATATCATTTACCATGACATTAGTACGTGAAAAATATGATGACATACTTTTACCTTGATGCATATGCATATTCTCAAACTCATTCCGTATGACTTGTAATTTGAGAACCACAATATTTTCATTGCCATCATATTATGTTAACAGATTTGCAAGGTTTGTTGTACTTTTTCAGCTGCAGTGATGCGTGGAAAAATAACTTTACTCACACTTTGTTGTATGTTAAGGAGTGCTTTGGCATCTTTCTTTAGATTGTCTTTATATTCCTTTACGACTGTAGCCTCCCAGGTAGTTAAATGATGCTTTTCAGTTGGTTTTGGATAACCATCTATTACAAGATTCCACAAGTCTTGTATTGAAAGAGTGTTTTCATTTGAACTTGCCAAAATCCATAATCATTTCCATCAAAAATAGACACACCACTTTGAAAATACACGAACTGAGATGAAGAGGAAGACAACACTGCCATATAATGAGGAATAGAGTGACTATCTTAAGCTTTAGTGCAAAAGATTTTTTAGCATTTTAGCTCTTCTAACCTTCTCTCTGATGGCTTAATGAATGCTTTGATACCAATGTTAAGAAAGGAGATATATAAACACACTCACAAGCATAAATCAAGTCATAGTAGGAAAGAAAGCTACATACATTCATTACCTTGTAACTACAGTTTTATATAAGCTTACAGATATTGCAGCTATATTTTACTACCGCTTAACAATTTTATTAAAATATTACATTGGGTTTTTCTACAGTGACCCACATACATACTAGAAACACAAACATTACAAGGCCTTCTACAATGGTCCTTATTTTTCCTTGCTGACAGATACCTAGAGATTATTTATTTTTCTAACAATAAGGAGTGCCTTCTTATCCATTCTTAAGAGTTGTGACTGATAAAAGGGTGAAAGAGCGATTTTTTTTTCCAGTACGGGTAGCGTTTCTAGCTTTTAGAGCGAGTAAAAAGATGTCCATTGGATGACCGATCTAACCATCAACAATAAAGACGAGAAAAACATTTAAAAAGGCGATTGTTAATCGCAATCCGATTTTGGCTATTCACAGCCCATTGTTAACCGCACCCCGTTTTTTTTTGCCGCACCACCATATTTTTTTGCCGCACCCGAAAACATCATCTAGTGATGTGCGTGAGACAACTAATAGAGTAAGATGCAACAAGGAAGATGACGGAGATGGGAGCAGCTCGGCAAAGAGGAAGGCGGAGTGCGGCTTCCGCGAAATGGAGGAGATGGGGTGCGAGTAAAGTTTTAGAAAAAAGTTTTGTAAAACAAAAATGAGGCGCGGATAGCCATATGAGGGGTGCGGTTAACAATCGCCTTAAAAAGGGTGAGTAAACACTTTGATCGGACGGCGAGCAGAATTGAACCAGCGACAAGCAGATTACTCGCCTTCCTTCCTCTGTAAACACTACTCTTAAACAAAAATTATTTGAAGTAGCCGGCGGAGCGGAGTGAGATCCAGGCGGAGTCCCTCTCCTTATAAGAGCGGGCCCACACTCGTTCGAAACTCACCCATTCTCCGCTACTTCCCGCTGCGCCGTCGCACGCGCAATTTTCTACGCATCACCCATCGATGCAAATCGGACGGCCATTATTAATTCATCATGTTATACGCAACAAATTTCTCCGCCTTTTCTTCTAGAATATATAAAAGTGGCTCTCGTAAATTTTCCCTCTCTTCTCTTACCTCTTCTGTTCCCTCCCCTCCCCTCTGGCTTCAAAACCCTACCCCTTCCCGCTCCTCCCGAATTCTCCGCCTTCTATCCCCTCCTTCCATGGCCGGCGCCGCAGAATCCAGCTTGTCGATGGAGCATCCCAGGCATATACAATCTCCATCGCCACCTCAGCTGCCTTCTTCGCAGATTCTCCGCCCTGTGCTCAACGATCACTTTCGTTTCCTCCCATCCTCCTCCGCGGCCGTACACGAATTTGATCGCCGAATATTAACCTGCGGAACCACTCCCGCCGGGGATGAAAGGAGAAAAGGCAAGGAGACCGTTCCCGCCCCTGACCCCCGTGTGAGTGTCTTTTACAGCATTGGCCTCGTTGATTTGATCCTTGTTTTTTGCGCAAGTATTTATAATTTTGCTATGTCATTGCTGATATTTCTCAATAATTTTCATCCCGGGATTTTTAATTACTTGGTTATGTAATCTTTTGGCATGGTAACGGTTGTGGGTATATTCTTGTGATGCGATGTTTGCATTTTATGATCCGGTGTACCGTAATATATGTGGTAAATTTTGAAGTTTCACTCTCTGTTAGTTTCTGTGTGTGAAATAATGTCTGGATGCACTTTTTTCTGCTGCGGGACCAATCTGTAGTGAGTTTTCATGTTATTTGGATTGATTTTGTTGTCTTCCGCCATGTAGATCCGTGGATTGATTCAACAATTATTTGCTAATAGATTTTTTTGAGGTTAGAAGTCAAGGAGTCCTATAAGAAAATAATTCTATATGGCTGTGTTTCTAATATTATATGGTTGTAGACAGAAATGTGGATATTGTGGGAACCATAGATCAGTAGAACTCAAGCATTTGTAAAAAGATGGCCAAGTTTTTTGTGTTCTTGTCCCTTATTTGGTGGGAAAACATTATATGAATCCACAATTTTGTGTTGTGGGTTGCCGATTGCGAGCGGGTCCAAGGCCGGGCTTAGGGTTTGGCTGACCGTGATGCGGACCGATCTATGGTGCAGACACCGGAGGAGGGCCGCGAAGGGCGGCTTTGCGCGGCTGACGACGGGGGAGGCACACGGTGTACGTTACGCTCCGCTAGGGCTGCGTGACTGGGAGCGAGAAGGGGGGGGGGTATATGCGCGGATAGGGCTTGTGCATGAACCGGATACAGAAATAGAGAGACTTAGAGAGAGAGAGAGAATTAGAGATTGATAGAGGGAATAGAAAATGATCTTGCCTACTTTTCTTGGCTCCCAACCGGAACCTAATAGTCACACATGGTTTCCAAAAATACCTCCTTCTTGGGCTTAGACACGGAAGGATCAAAATGCACGTAATTAAAATTATAGACTAGATAAGGGTCGCGCGATCGCGCCGACGATATACGTGATCGAAAGCGGGACCATAACATCTCCTCCCTCCCCGATCACAAGCTTGCCCTCAAGTCTGTTCTGTGGTGGCGGAGGTCGTCAGATCCCTCGTGTTTGTGTCTGCATCCCTTTCCCCCAGAAGGGTCGTCCACCTCCAGTTAGAAGAGGCGCTTGCAACGATGTCCATGGAAATAAGGCTTGTTGTAGTTATAACAGAGATCCCTGGCACGGTGGTCGATCATATCCTGTGTAGACAGTCGGCGGACATGGCTGGACGGTCGACATCGCGGTCCTGTGCTAGGAGGCTGGCTGTGGGTGACAATAGAAGCTGAGGGTTGCGGCTGGGCCCCTCGTTGTCGGGGCGATGAAGATGAGGGAGATCCAACAACAGATGCTTCTTGTAGATGCGAGCCAAGCTCATGGCGGTCGTCAGATCTGTAGTGACCTGAAACTCCACGTCCATGCGTAGGCGCTCATGGAGTCCCGCTGTGAAGATGGGTACCTGCTGGATAAGTAGAACCAAGGGAGTCCGGGCCAGGAGGACTTGAAACTGTTCGAGGTTCTCGCCGATCGGACCTGCCTGCTAAAGAGAAATGAGATCGCCCAAGGGATTGTTGCGGAAGGGTGTGCCGAAACGGAGGTTGCAGCTGAATTTGAAATCCTCCCATGATAGGAGAGGTTTCTCCCGTTGCAGTTGGGAAAACCAAAGTTCGGCTGAGCCCGCCTGGTGGAAAAAAGCGACATTGAGCTACTCTTCCCAATGGGTGCACTGATTAGTGAAGAACTGCTCACAACGAGAGAGCCAAACCATGGAGTTTTTGCGGCCTTTGAAGATTGGAAAATCCAGTCGAGCGTATCGTGGCGCACCGTTGCCCTCGTGGTGCGGGTGCAAAAATTTCAGAGGAGTTGGTAGGAGGGGGCCGTCATGGGAGGATCCAATTGCCGGTTCGACTGGCCGGTGAGCCGCTAGTTGGGAGGTGATGACGTCATCATTATTATCCGCCAGGAGCTTTGCGAGGGACTCAAAAATTTGAGTTATGGTAGGTGATTCAACCATTGTCGGAAGAGGAGATGGAGTGTGGTTGGTGTCGGTGGAGCTGGAGTTGCCCACAGTAGGTTGTGCAACGGTAAGGTGGTGAAAATCGGGGGAAGAGGAACCAGATTCCCGGCGACTGCTGCTTCCCGAGGGTGTGGCAGCGGAAGGGGGCCTGCGGGGTGCTGGGAGGGTACCGACGAATAGGGACTGGGTGGGACGGTGTAGGAGAATTCCTATGATACCAAGTTGTTGTGGTTTGCCGATTACGAGCGGGTCCAAGGCTGGGAGGAGGGTTTGTTCAACTGTGAGGCGGGCTGATCTATGACGGAGACACCAGAGGAGGGCCGTGGAGGGCGGCTCTGCGCGGCTGGCGATGGGGGAGACGCACGGTGCACGATATGCGCCGCTAGGGCTACACAACTGGGAGCGAGAAGGGGGGGATATGCGCACGGCTAGGGCTTGCACGTGAACCGGAAACAAAAATAGAGAGACTGAGAGAGAGAGAGAGAGATTTAGAGAGATAGAGACTTAGAGAGAGAGATGGAATAAAAAATGATCTTGCCTACTTGTCTTGACTCCTAACCGGGACCTCATTGTCACACATGGTTTCCAAAAATGCCCCCTACTTGGGCTTAGACATGGAAGATCAAAATGCGCGCAATTAAAATTATAGACTAGATAAGGGACATGCAATCGAGCCGGCGATATACGTGATTGAAAGCGGGATGCCCCGACCATAACATTTTGCTTACAAAATTGAATGCTTACTACTTAAATATAAAATGAATGGCAGCTTATTGCTACGGTTTTTTTCTTTTAAGTTTCAACTTTCTATTGAAGCATATTCTAAATGATCGTACTGAAACATAAAATGGGGGAGATGCAATTGCAATGCATACTCACACCTACTCTTGAGGGCTGCCTGGAGCAAAAAGTTGCCACACCAAGTCAACATAAGTAGTTCGTGTGTGTGTGTGTATTGGTGGTGGTGTGTGGGTGTGGTGGCGGTGGGTTGGGGTTGGGGGGGGGGGGGGGGGAGGTCCAGTATGAGAACTACTCTACACATTAAAAATATCTTACTGGAAAGTAAAACAGAGTTCATGATTACATTCAACAATGTCTTGCCTGTCAACAATCCAAAAATGCGTGCAAGAAGCCCCCATGACTGCTACATCCCCGCCCATTCCAAAGGTGTGAGAAGATATTTCTATGCATTTCATTGAGGGTCTACCAAAATTGAACGACAGATATGTTATCTCAGTGGAAGTAGATATCCATTGCTAATATGCACATTTCATCTCTTTACATCATCCATACATTGCAGTAACGAGTCCAATTTCACAGCTTAACAACTTACGATCCACAATATGATGGGCAGTCATAAGCAGTCAATTGATGTTTAGAGCATTACATGCATTGTATGTTGTTTGAAAAAACAAGTGGATGGTTTCACTGTCTACCACCATTTAAATGGTGCTACAACACCACCTTCCATAGTGCCACTTCATCATCCCCTTATGAAGTTATTGATAGAAGTCCCCCTCATCTCCATTATCTTCCAGAAGCGACAATAGTGGAAACAATGGATCATTGTCTATAGGCTTAGAAACACATGATACAAATCCATAAAGAGAACTTAATTAAGGCACAAAGAAGAATGAATACTTTGTCATATCAAAATCATATATATAGAGAATTCACGAGAGGCACAGTCATGTATGTAAGGCTTACATGCAATTTAGCTTGCAATTCCATTCCAACCAAAAACCGTCTTCACGGTATTTTGATCCCTTCCAAATCATCCAAAGGGTGGACACAATAGGTTAAAGAGAACTTTAATTATGGTGCAAACAAAATGAATGATTTGGCAGATCAAAAACATATAGATAGGGAATTCGAAGAAGGCACATTCTTGTATGTAAAGTTGCAGCCTTACATGCAATTTAGCATACGTCCCATGCAAATCAAAACTGTGTGTGTGGTGTTTTGATCCCTTTCAAATCAGCAGAAGGGTAGATGAGCACAATAGCTAATAAGCTGCAGCTGCCAGCAAATTGCAAAATTTATAAAACTTTTCACATATCCCATCCCACTCAAGAAGAACGATGGAGAGGCATCTTGTCATTCTACCTTGCCTGAAACAATTACTGAAGAAGGGCACATCATCCTGGAACCAAAAATGATCTTGGAGATTCACATCATCCCACAAATAGGAAAGACCATTACCTATGTACTTGTGAAATGGATGATCCAATTGAAAATTCAATGTGGGCAAGTCTCTTCAAATTTTATCGGTGCTGCCCTAATTTTTACCATTTAGGTCAATGGCATTTTCGATGGGGAAAGATTGAACCATATCTGTTAATAAGAGGTAATTGTTTACACAATGAAACCCAACAGGGGTTGATAAAAAAATCTTCAGTATTAACCTTTAGAAAGAATAAAAAAGAGAGGAAATTTTCTTTTTTCTCATGAACATTCTAGGGTTTGCATTTTGTTCTAAATTCATCTTCTTAAAACTCAAGCAATTCAATATTCTACAGTGGGCGGAAAATGGGTTTGGTAAATAATGGGGCTTTCACCAATATCGACATTATAAGTCTACGGGGTTGCTACATCAATATTGGACCAACTCACTGACATTGTATGGATGAAACTTGAAAGACTACGAACAAAGCCTATCAATAAAGACGCATATTTCCGATGTCGCCTTAGAATTTTCTTTTATATATACGCGTATTCTCGTAATAAAAGAAAGAAGAGTCTCTAGGCATTCATGTCTTTTACAAACTAGGCTATACTATTATATCTGTGAGCTGCTTGGTAGTAGGGATACCTTTTTAATACACCAATTTATTAAACAAGGACTCTTAAATATTGAATTGTGCATATAATTCGCAATTAAGGAAATATTGGGTCGTTGTCTTCGTCTCTCTACTATACTTCTCTCTCGTGTTCTATCGCAAGGCGATCTCAAGGCCTCTCCTCAATTGGAGACTCATTGTTTTATCCATTTAGATTTAATTTCGGCCCTTAACTCTTAGGAGGAACTTTGCATCTACTGATGATGAGTCAAGCCCTATCAGTCCTTGACTTAAATTGTATTGTATAATTACATACATTCTAAATAGTTACTAGTCCCAACATCATCCCAACAAATCGTTCTTCAATTTATCTAGTCTAGTCTCAACATCATCTATTACGAGAAGAAGAAATTGCTTGCACTAAACAACAACAAAAACATTCAAGCCTTTATCCCACTATAGTGGGGTCGGCTATATGGATCCTTTGTCGCCATCGTGCCCTATCTTTTGTCATAATTTCACTAATGCCCAAGTACATCATGTCTTTACTTACAGTTTCATTCAAAGTCTTTACTGGTCTACCCTCCCTCGTTTAACATACCTAGTGACTAGACTCTCACAACGACTAACAGGTACCTCTAATGGTCTCCTTTGTACGTGCCCAAACCATCTTAAACGAGCTTCTCGCATCTTCTCTGCAATTGGTGCTACTCCTGTCTTATCCCTGATACTTTCATTCCTAATTTTATCCAAACTCGTGTGTCCACATGTTGCAAAACAGAGACCGGGCGGTCTGGCGACTTGGAGACCGGGCGACCTGCCGGTCTGTCTCTGGCGAGTTGGCAGATTACATCCGAGCGGTCTGCCGGTCTTTCCCTGGCGACTTGGAGACCGGGCGACCCGACGGTCTCCCTGGCGGCTTGTAATCTCCCTCTGGTGGTTGCCGGGCAGTTAGCCTATTCGTCTAACTGCGCGGCTTGATCGGCTTGTATTTATGTTAAACCGCTTGTACATGTAATTATTTAGTCCCACATTGTTTAATTGTATTCTCTCCCATCTCCTCCATTCTATAAAAGGGAGGCTATACCATGTAATACAGACCTTTTTTTGGATAATAAAGATTTCTGTTATTCCAATTTTCGGCTTCTCTTTTTCTGTTTGCACATGGTATCAGAGCCAACGATCTTTTCTGCCTGATTCGGTGCCTTCTCCTGTCCGAGCGGCTTTTCTCCTTCTTGCCGTCTGTTCGCGCGGCCTCCCCTCCCTTCTCTACTTTGTCACTGCTCTTTGTGTGCGCGACTCTCTCTATCTCCGCGGCCTGTTTACACGGTTTCTCTGTGTGCTGTTCGCGCGACTTTCTTTCTACCCACACGACTTCTTTCCCTGTGTCCGCGGCGGTTTCTTCTCTTGCCCGCTGCGGTTTCTTGTTCTGTCTGTCGCAGTCTCTTCTTGTTTTTGTCTCTGCTGCTTGGTCGCGGCGCTTCTTGCCGCTGGTGTTTTGTCCTGTGACCCCTGCAGATCCTTTCCTTGTGTCCGCTGCGGCCTTCTGCCTTGTCTTCGCGACCTGCTGTTCGCTCGGCCTCTCTCTACCCGCGCGGACTCTCTTTTCCATGGCTCTTTCCGGCTCTTCTAACACCACCGCTACTCCCGTGGCCAATCCGCCTCCTCCCATTCTTTCTGGGAATCTTGGCACCGTCTCCAAACTTGTCGGTTCCAACTACCCAGATTGGAGTGTCTCCTTCATCTTCCTTCTTTGCTCACAACGCAAACGCCACCACCTCACCGATGACCCTCCTCCTCCCACTTTCGTTGAGTTTGACGACTGGGATGCTAGCGACGCACTTGTGCGCACTTGGCTAGCCAACAGTATTTCCGATGAATGTCTTCCCGTCATCTGTCATGATGAGACGGATCAAGAAGGCTTGACTTCATCTTGCTGCTTTGTACTCGAAGGGGGCTCAGACGTCCCGCATTTATACTTTATATGCAGACTTTTTTGCCCGTCCTTCCATGTCTTCTGCTGCCGCTTATCAACAGGTTCAAGCTCTTGGGGCTGAGATTCTTCAACGTCGCCCCTTCTCCGCGGATTTGGCCAAACAGCACAAGCACTTCCAGGAACTTCTTGTTGTTTGCTATCTTCTGCAACCTGAGTCCTACAACATGATCCGCCAACAAATCTTGGGTGAGGCGGACTCTCCCATCTTGGATACAACTGTTGCACGCATTGCCGCAGTCACCTCTCTACTTCAGCGTCCACTTCTGTCTTCTCCTCCTCCCGACAACTATGCTTACCAGACTCAACGGAGTGGCTCTGGTAGTCGCAACCACCATTTTGGTGGGCGTAGCTCTTCACGCTTCCTCTGCTCTCATTGTGGTCGCACCGGACATCTTGTGGATCGCTGCTGGATGAAACATCCACATCTTCGCCCTTCTGGTGACTCTTCCAACTCATCTTTCAAGCCGTCCACATCAGTGGTCACCTCCTTAGGTAGTGCTCATGTGGTTACTCAAGGTAAATGGCTCATCGACTGTGGTGCAACTAATCACATGACGAACAACCCTCAATGCTTTTCTCTCCTCAAAACACATGATCGGTTGCCCCCTGTCCTTGTTGCAGACGGCTTTCCCTCCCCGGTTCATGGCATGGGAGTGGTTCATGTCACTCCGTCTCTTAGCCTGGCCGACACTCTCTATGTGCCCAAGTTTCCATGCAATTTATTGTCGGTTACTTCTTTGTGCAAGCAAATTCAATGCTCCGTCACATTCACTCCAACTTCTTGTTCTTTTCAGGATCCGAGCTCCCAACGGACGATTGCTACTGGGACTTAGAGCGGCGGCCTCTACTTCCTTGACAATGTTTTCGCTCTGTCGGCTTTCTTTTCCTCCTCTATAGACCTTCTACAATGGCATCTCCGCCTTGGGCATCCTCCTCCACGACTTCTTCGTCAGCTTCTGCCCCACCTCCCTCCGCACAACTCTCCTCTCAACTGCGACGCCTATCAGCTCGGCAAGCATCACCGTTCTTCCTTCCCGCCGAAGCAAGATCGTGGTTCTACCCGTCCGTTTGATCTCATTCACTCCGACATCTGGGGTCATGTTCCTACCCTCAACGTTGGTCGGGGTAGTTCTTATTTTGTTACTTTCATTGATGACTTCACTCGATGTACTTGTGTGTATCTTTTACGAGAACGCTCTGAACTATTTGATGTATGACAATCTTTTTATCATTAAAATCTTACGCTCTGATAATGCTAAAGAGTATGTTAGTCAAGGTTTTTCATCTTTCTGTATGCAACATGAGATAGTTCATCAAACAAGTTGTGTCTATTTCTCACAACAAAATGGAGTGGCGGAACGTAAAAACCGTCACCTCCTTGATGTCGCTCGCACTCTGCTAACGCAAATGCATGTCCCTCGCTCCTACTGGGGATATGCCGTTCTCATTTCTTGCTATCTCATCAATTGCATTCCCTCCACGGTTCTCCGCGGTCAAACCTCTTTCTCCATTCTCTATCCGGGCAAGGATCCTTTTCCTCTCCCTCTACGAATCTTTGGGTGCACAGCCTTTGTGCACGCTCCCTCCGCCACCCGCGACAAACTCTCCCCTCGCTCCACCAAATGTGTCTTTCTGGGATACTCTACCACTCAGAAAGGTTATTGTTGTTTTGACCCCATTCTTCGCAAGCAGTTTGTCTCCGTGGACGTTACCTTCTTCGAGAATGCTCCATATTTCTCTGACGACTCTTCTCCTCTCCCCGTGGCTTCCAACTCTCCTCCTGTTCCCTCCAACCCATCGACACCTACCGAGGTATTTCCTCCTCCACCGTCTCCATCATCTCCTCCTTTCTCTTCACCTCCGCTAGCTCCCTCATCTTCGCCGCCGTCGCCCTCTACTCCCGGGCCAGCTCTTTCCACCACAGATGCTCCGGATACTGAGGAACCTGCTGACCTGAACCTTCCCATTGCTCTTCGCAAAGGGATTCAGGAGTGTACCAAGCACCCGCTTGCTGCTGTTGTTTCTTATGATCGTTTAATCCCTGCTCACAGGGAGTTTGCGTTGGCTATCTCTGCCACTTCCACTTCCCGTTCCTATCAGGAGGCCCTTACTGTTCCGCATTGAAAGGCTGCCATGAATGAAGAGATTGCTACTCTCACTGAACGGGGTACCTGGACCCTGGTTCCTCCTCCCTTCGGCACCGATGTTATTGGCTATTGCTTGGTCTTTGTGGTGGAGTTCCTCCCAGACGGTAGTGTGGATCGTTACAACGCTCGGCTTGTTGCCAAGGGCTTTACGCAGACTTATGAGGTTGACTACTTTGACACATTCTCTCCAGTTGCTCGTCTCAGCACTATCAGAGTCCTCTCTGTGGCTGTCAACAGAGATTGACCCATTTCACAGCTGGATGTCAATAATGTCTTTCTATATGAGGATCTTCAAGAGGATGTATACACGGATCAACCTTCAGGGTATATTGCTCAGGGGGAGACACATGTTTGCTGGCTCAGGAAGGCTATCTATGGCCTAAAGCAAAGTCCACAAGCTTGGTTTGACAAGTTTAGCGGGATTGTGGCGGCCGTGGGTTTCACGAGAAGTTCTACTGATCACTCCTTATTTACTCGTAAAACCTCTCTGGGTCTAGTGGTACTTGCAGTATATGTGGATGATATTCTTCTCACTGGAGATGATCAAGCTGAGATAACCTTGACAAAGAAGCATCTTCGGCAACACCTGGTTTCAAATGATATGAGCTCTCCAAAATACTTTGTGGGGATAGAAATTTCTCGGAAGCCCAATTCTCTTGTCCTCTCCCAACGGAAGTATGCTTTGATTTGTTAAAAGAGGTAGAGCTGACTGGGGATAAACCTGCCCGATGCCCCATGACGACTGGAGAAGATAAAACCTAGACGGATGACTCTCCTTTTCTTTCAGATATTACGAGGTACAAACGTCTGGTTGGTAAACTTATATATCTCACGGTGACCAAACCCGATATTGCCTATGTTGTAGGCAAGGTTAGCCAATTCATGCAAGCTCTTAGGGAGTGTCATCTACAGTCTGCCCTGAGGATATTGGAGTATGTTAAATCAGCATCTGGGAAAGGACTCCTCTTTCAAAAGAATGGACATTTGAGGGTTGAAGCGTACTCCGATTCGAGCTATGCTGATGACAAAGGAGACCGCAAGTCAACATCAGGCTTTTGCACTTTTGTGGGAGGAAACCTTGTGAGCTAGAAAAGCAAGAAACAGTCTGTCGTCTCCAGGTCCAGTGCAAAAGCAGAATATCGAAGTATGACATCGACCACGTGTGAGTTGAAGTGGTTACGGGCTCTCATGCTTGACTTAGGAGAGGTCTACAACCATCCTCTACCTATGTTTTGTGACAATAAAGCCGCTATATACATCTCCAAAAATTTGGTCTTCCATGAGAGAACAAAGCACATTGAAGTCGACTGCCACTTCATTCAGGAAGAGATTCTGAAGAAACAAATTTGTACTCCGTTCGTCACCTCAGACAAAGAGTCGGCTGATATTTTCACCAAGTTAGTATCCGCCGCTTTTTATCACATTTGCGACAAGCTGGACATGATCGACATATATGCTCCAGCTTGAGGGGGAGTGTTGCAGAATAGAGACCGGGCGGTCTGGCGACTTGGAGACCGGGCGACCTGCCGGTCTGTCTTTGTCGAGTTGGCGGATTACAGTCTGAGTGGTCTGCCGGCCTTTCCCTGGCGACTTGGAGACCGGGCGACCTGGCGGTCTCCCTGGCGGCTTGTAATCTCCCTCTGGTGGTTGTCGGGCGGTTAGCCTATTCGTCTAACCGCGCAGCTTGTTCGGCTTGTATTTATGTTAAACCGCTTGTACATGTAATTATTTAGTCCCACATTGTTTAATTGTAATCTCTCTCATCTTCTCCATTCTATTAAAAGGAGGCTATACCATGTAATACAGACCTTTTTTTGGATAATAAAGATTTCTGTTATTCCAATTTCCGACTTCTCTTTTTCTGTTCACACACCACACATCCACCTAAACATTCTCATCTCCGCAACTCCCATTTTTTGCTCATGTACACAATTCACTGTCCAACACTCGGAACCATAGAGCATCGCGGGTCTAATTGCAGTACAGTAAAACCTTACCTTAAGTTTTAGTGGTACTTTACGATCACATAAGATCCCTGACGCGCCTCTCCACTTCAACCAACCCGCTTGGATTCTATGTGTCACATCTTTATCAATACCTCCGTCCTTTTGAACTATCGATCCAAGATATTTACAACACTCACTGCGGGAAATATCTTGATCACCCAACTTAATAACAAAGTCATCTATCCTTCTTGTACTGCTAAATTTAAGCTCCATATACTCCGTCTTTGCCCTGCTCAACCTAAAACGCTTCTTTTCTAAAGTATCTCGCCATGATTCAAGTTTTGCGTTTACACCCTCACGCGTCTCATCAACCAAAACGATATCATCCGCAAACAATAAACACCAAGGTATTGCTTGTTGGATATGTCTGGTGAGCTCATCTAAGATAAGGGTAAAGAGAGAAGGGCTTAAAGCTGAACCTTGATGTAAGCCAACAGTGATAGGGAATTCCTGTGTTAATCCTCCAGATGTCCTCACCCTTGTCACTGAATTTGCACTAAATGAAAGGAAAATTACTGGATACAATCTTCTGGAGGCTGGTTCCTCCAAGAAGCCCTCTCTCCCAATGAGAGATTCAAAACCCTAATGATCTCCAAGATGAAAATAACTCTCCCATATCACCTCCTTATATAGAGGGAGGGGGGCTCACATAACATTAATTATAAAGCGACAATTAAAAAAATACCAGATATAATAAAACGTCACGCGCACGTGCGTAACAATACACCCCGCTAGAAGGACGACCTTGTCCCCAAGGTCGAAGTGCCGCCCGCCAGCCAGTAGTGAAATGTCCATGGGTGGGCAGCCGTAGAGGTGCCCGGAGCGCCGTCCGACGGTACATCCGCGATCATAAGAGCGTCCAAGTCAGCCGTGTTGATCTCGTTCACGTCCTCGCCGATGATAAGATAGAACTCCTTCACCAGGCAAGTATGATTAGGCGAGTATGGTTGTTTGCAACGAAAGCACAGACCCTGCTCCGTAAGTCATTATACTCTTGGTTGGACAGGTGGTTAGTGGGGACATGACGGGTGTTGCGTGGGACCAAATTGGGTGGACGAGGTAGAGGTGGTGGCAGTGGCGGGTGTTTTGTCGGGGGAGGAAAGTATGGCTGGTTAGGGAGGTTTGGAAGGAGACAATGAGAGAGGAGGGTCCCCAGGCAGCGCGAGGAATTCAGCCTCCACCAATGGGGAGAGGTCTATGGCTTGGTTAACAGTGACCAACTGAAGGGTGCGGAGGCGGGCTCAGATATGGGGTTGCATGCCATCCATGAAGTAGGCCAAGTAATGGTCCGACGGAAGACCGGGAACATGCGTCGCAAGGGCAAAAAAACTCATCGATGTACTCTTCGAGGGAGCCCGTCCGACGAATGCTGCAAAGTACCTCCACTGCGGAGCCTGCATAGCGGGTGTCGTAACGGCGAATGAGCTCCTGCTGAAGGTCCGACCAAGATATGGCCGGTTGGGCTTGACGTAGCCAGCGCACCCAGTGGAGAGCTGAGCCCTCCATGCTGATCAATGTTGTGCTGACTTTTTGTGCCTCAGCGATCTGCTGAAGTTCGAAGGGGGGCATACAAGCAGGCAGGAGAAGGAGGGCGGCGACCAAACCGTTGGAAGTCGGGAAAAACTGCCGGAGCAACAACTAAGGCCGTCAGGGTGCTGTTCCGGGTGGCAGGGTGTCAGAGTCGCGGTGGATCGGGGTTGGTGGAACAGGCGGAGTGGCGTGGATCGAGTGCTGGGATGAAGCTAGGTCAGATCCGGTCGATGGATGAAGCGTGCGGAGCGGGCCGGTCCCATTGCCGGAGGCTGGAAGAGGGCGCAGGCGGTTGTCCATGCCGCGAGACAGGCAGAGCGTGCAGAGGATGCAGATCGGCTGCGAGAACACCGGCGGAGTCGCGCGCTCCTCTCGCGGGAACAAACGGCGGTGCACGAATTTGTTGTCGTGGAATCGCTAGTTAGGGCGGACCGTGCACAACGACAGGGTAGGGCGGAACACCGACGACTATAACAGCGGGCGGAGCGGCAGGTCGGACCAAATATTGCGAGAAGAAGAAATTACTTGCACTAAAAATGAAAGGAAAACTGATGGATACAATCTTCTGGAGGTTGGTTTCTCCAAGAAGCCCTCTCTCCCAATGAGAGATTCAAAACCCTAATGATCTCCATGATGAAAAGAACTCTCCCATACCACCTCCTTTTATAGGGAGGGGGGGGGGGGCTCACATAACATTAATTATAAAGCGACAATTAAAAAAATACCAGATATAATAAAACGTCACGCGCAAGTGCGTAACATCATCCCAACATCAATATTTCAGTTAGATGCAAACTATTATCACAGAAAGCTTCACAACCATAAATTTTATTGTTTTTTAAGTGAATGTAGAACTTAGAATGTATGAGTACCATTTTGTCTAGAAAACACATTATTTATTTTTGTACTAACAACAACAACCTCAAGCCTTTATCCCACTATTTTTTTTACAAAGATTAGAAAAAAATTGGTTATCAAGAGGCCCTTGGATAATGACTCGTTCTGTTCTTTCTATTATTATTACTATTATTATATGTTTGAAAAATCGAAGTCTAAGGGAGAGAAGTATTGATCTATGGTTATTTTTTCCTTTCTAACTTATTTTCTTAAATAGAACTTTATGGATTATGTAGTTCAAAGTTTTTGTTTACTTTTTCCTTACTGTCATATCATAAAGTTACCTTCATGATAAGTGCATTTGCATTGATAATCAAAGGAAAAAATGGTAGCAAACAAAATTACACACAAAACATACTCCCTAAGTCCTCTTGGAAGATTTTCAAGAACTCGGGAGTTGCACCAGAAGGACCATGCCAAATGAAGTCATTTCCCGTTCCAAACTTCGCACAAAAATTCGCCAGCCGGTTAGTCTCCCGGGGGAGATGGTGGAAGAGAACCTGGTTAAACTCCGCAAGGATGGAAAGCTCCCGCGCCAAAAATGTAGGATCGCAGAGCAGTGCAAAGATCGGCTGCAAAAATCCAGGACATTCTTGCAATCTCATAATAACCCCCCCTTTGCAGCAAGCATCAAATGTGTGAGAATCGCCTAAGAGAAAGCAGAGCCTACAACTCAGCCCGCCCTGGATCCCAATGTTGGAGCCCGGATCTGGCGGTAAGAAGAACGACACCTTTGTGGTTACGCACCACAATGCCAATACCCATCACATTACTGAGAACAACACCGTCAACATTAATCCTAATCCAATCCGGCGGCGGGGGGCACCAAAAAATAGTGGGAGACAGCCGGTGTGGCTGGTTGGTGCTCCAGTAGCGCCAGAAAGGAAATTCAGTTGAGCAGTTTATATTTTCCATGACGGAAGCCGCAAGGACATTTGGCGTGTCAAATTCTTGTCCATGTATCTTAGCATTTCAGGCCCTCCAATTTTGAAAGATGACGTAGCATAGCAATCAAAAAGGGCCGAGCTCCAGCTTGCGGGCATCGGTAATAAGAGCTGGGAAGGCCAACCAAGAAGGCATCGAGGGCAAATCAACCCCCTAGTGTTGGAGAGAACTGGCAATGGACCAAAGATTAGAGCAGCCATTAAGTAAGTGATCCCGATCTTCGGCAACGGGGCTGCCCCACGGGCATGAAGACGTGTCGGAGAGGCCCGGACGAAGGAGCCAGCAGCGGGTGGGAAGAGCGTCACGCTCAAAGCGCCACCAAAACATGCGTTTACGGGGCCGCAGACATAGTCGCTGCCTCGCTGGGCCGCAGACATGTGTTCATGAAACTGAATTTGGTCAATGAATAAGTTCATTTGAAGACAAATTTCTGTCGGCTCTGAATTTGTATAACTACCTTTAACTTTTTCTTATGTATTCATGTTCCAATTTCGATTTTTTGAGAAGTAATTCCTTTTGCAGTTAAAAACAGTTAATGGAACAATTGATCATACCATTGCGAGTCGTCAGCTAGTTACTGAAAAGGGCCAGAAGGAAGAAGTTAGCAATCACATACCACCATCTTCATTAGTAACAGGTGTCAAGCGTCAAAGGAAACCGAAGCCTGCGCCAAAAAGAAAAAATGTGCAGGATGATCCTGGACCTAGTGATGGTAATCTTATTAAAACATATGCCATTTGCTATTTAGAAGTCATTGTGTAGTTTGACAACTCTGAATGTATTGAATGCTATTTCGCGGCCCAATTATGGCAAACAAATATGGTTTGATTAATTTTCTCCTTTTAAAGATATTATAATTCTCGAATAATCATTGAAGGATTCATGTTATCCAGGTAACCCTGTGGGTTCTTTAAACAGCTGCCGTTACGACAGTTCTCTTGGTGAGTTGATAATGAAATGGATATTTAGGTTGTTCTTTTTATAATTTTGTTGATAGTACCGTATTTCTTCTGAGATCTATGTTCCTTGATAGGCTTGTTGACAAAAAAATTCATAAATTTACTCCAGCAAGCTGAGGACGGGACTCTTGATTTGAATCAGGCAGCGGAAATTTTAGATGTACTATGTTTTGACATTTATGCATATTATTTAAACAAATTGGAAGTTTAATTTTGAATTATTTCATCTATTTGATGCTCTTTGTTTGTGTATTTTTGTGTGATTGTTTGGTAGGTACAAAAACGAAGAATCTATGACATAACCAATGTTCTCGAAGGAGTAGGATTGATTGTAAAGCAGTTGAAGAATCAAATACATTGGAAGTAATAGAGAATTTTTCTTAGTCCTTTTATTTGACATAATTATGCAGTATAATATTTAATTGTTCTGTTTAAAGGGGGTTTGACATGTCAAGGCCAAAGGAAGTGTGTTCAGAAATTGCTAGCTTGAAGGTATGTGCATTACGAAGTCCCTGTTCCTTTTTTTAATCAGTTTATTTTTTCCACCCTATATGCTTCATTTGTTCAATTTTAATCATCCAATTTACTGCTTATGCAGTGGTCATCATACTGAATTCAATTTTTTTTCACAATTTATTCAGTTAAATATTATTGAGTACAATTCACGTATTCTGAATGAATGAGAGTACTTCAGAGATGAATAAACCACTTTATGTTTAGATGAACATAGGAAGAACCACTAATTTGGATTAATTTTGTATATCATCCAGCTTTGGTATGTCTTGATATACTCATGCTCTCTGCTTGCACACATTGGTATGCTTGTGCTCCATGCTTGCTTACATTTGCGCATACACAGTCACACTTGTTACTTTATGCTTGCACACATGACCATAACTGCTTCCCCTGGGCCAATTTTTTTGTTCCTTTTGGGCTTTTTTATTTTTTCTACACAAGAAGTTTCAATTAAATAAATTTCTTTTCCTAGTACCAATTTAACTTGTAGTTTCCAAAATAAATATACATGCCTTGAGTAGCATTTATTTATAATCAAGTATAAAATGGTGTAAAATAATATGCAGGATTAATCGTTAATCAATCAACCATTTGAGCATAACTAGCTTTCTAACTTCTACTGTTGTTCCTAGGATGAATCTTTTGTTCCTTTTTGGCTTTGACATTCTTTTCTACCTAAAAGTATCAATTAGAAGTAATCTCATCCTGTATTATCAATTGAACATAAAAGAAACATAGATACCTTGAGCATCACTTATTTTTATAATAAAATATAAAATGGTAAAATAATATGGAAGGGGAGCCTTGGCGCACCGGTTAATATGTTGCCGTGTGACTTTGAGGTCACGGGTTTGAGTGCTGGAAGCAGCCTCTTGCAAAAATGCAGTGTAAGGTTTGCCTACATTTCACCCTTGTGGTGTGACCCTTCACCAGACCCTCATGTGCGGGGATGATTTGTGCACACGGCTGCCCTTTTTAGTTGATCAATCAGCCATTTGAGCGTAAATACTATTTATCTATCTAGAAAATGAGAAGAGCTAAAAAAGTATAAAATAAATTGAAAGTGACTAGAAATTCTTTAGCTTTTAAGAAGAGTGCCAACGGACATCCAAATTTCTATTCTTTTGTGTTTCTATATGTTGGAAAACTTTTGTGGTTCATTGTTTGTTTTAAACTTTTAATTTACTGGAATCTTCATCTTTCACTTGATTCAATTGAGGTGCTTGTTGATTTTTCCATTTGGACAAGCTTAGTTAGGAGACAACTTCTATTTCAGTTTGACATTCTTGTGCATAGTAGATTTTCTCAGGATAGCATAATAGAAATGATCTCATGAAAATAATTTTGTAGATCAATGTAATTTGCAATTTTTTGTTTTATTTTTTTTCTTTCGTTCAACTTCTAAAAAAGTTTCCTCTCTATTTTATAAATACAACAACATTCAAGCCTTTATCCCACTATAGTGGGGTCGGCTATATGAATCCTTTGTCACCATTGTGCCCTATCTTTTGTCATAATCTCACTAATGTCGAAGTACATGTTTTTCCTTACAGTTTCATTCCAAGTCTTTATTGGTCTACCCCTCCCTCGTTTGACATGCCTAGTAACTAGACTCTCACAACGCCTAACAGGTGCTTCTAATGGTCTCCTTTGTACGTGTCCAAACCATCTTAGACGAGCTTCTCGCATCTTCTCTGCAATTGGTGCTACTCATGTCTTGTCCCTGATACTTTCATTCCTAATTTTATCCAATCTCGTGTGTCCACACATCCACCTAAGCATTCTCATCTCGGCAACTCCAATTTTTTGCTCATGTACACAATTCACTGCCTAACACTCAGAATCATAGAGCATCGCGGGTCTAATTGCAGTACGATAAAACTTTCCCTTAGGTTTTAGTGGTATTTTACGATCACATAAGATCCCTGACGCGCCTCTCCACTTCAACCAACCTGCTTGGATTCTATGTATCACATCTCTATCAATACCTCCGTCTTTTTGAACTATCGATCCAAGATATTTAAAACACTCACTACGGGAAATATCTTGATCACCAAACTTAATAACAAAGTCATCTGTTCTTATTGTACTGCTAAATTTAAGCTCCATATACTCCGTCTTTGCCCAACTTATCTATCTATTTGATAGATATATAGGAAGAAATATTTACTAAATCTGTAGACCGAACTTTGGTTTTGTGCATTTGCTGCGTTTATTTTTATATATTTCCAACAACCGAGTAACAATTTGGAAAAGTACAATGAACAATATGTTGGCGTATATTATAGATTGATCTAAAAATAATAGAGCTTTGAAAGTGATGCTTAAATGTAAAATATTTGGTTCAGATATGGTACTTATTGAGACTTGGTTCTGTTGTTGTTTGCTTGAAACATCTTCCAATGAAATTTAAAACTAGGAGGATGTCAAATGCTATTGATAACAAGGACTGATCAAAAAAATTATTGACATAATAATTTTCTTCACAAGGATTGGGTTTCCCCTCTATGCTTCATTAGTATAATTTAATCATCCCATATATTATTTACATCAGAGCCTTCAAGTTTAGCACACATTTTTTCCATATTTAATTATGTTTGGTTCTGTGGTCCCTTGAAGAGAGAAGCGTTGCTCATGAACTCTAGTTGTTGTGGGACTGGGTAATGGAGACAAATACAAACATACATGATGGGAGAGGCTGCAACAGGGACTTGACTGGTCTACTCCAGGCGAACTTCACCTATAAGTGACACAGCTTAGGTGTCATAAGTTATCTTCATTTCAACATCTATATTTCACATGTTTTGATTTCGACCTTATTACGGTTACCCCATCGTATGATTTTATGTTTCATAAACCATACTTCATTGTTTTCTCACTTCAATGAATGAGAATATTGAGAGTTTAGGGTTGGCCATGAAGAATCTTCTTGGATTTCTATCTCCCTTGTTCTTCTTCGTTCTGAAATGAAATCTTAGAACCCCCAGAGTAGCATTGGTCCAACCTTGCCATTTACGCTCACTATAAGCCGTTGCACTTGTGTCGTGCCCTCATTACTGGTCCATACGTCCACTGTTTCTGTTTTTCCCTCATCTCCCACAGACGATGACGGATCCGACCCTTTGCCTCTTCTTGGCCTATTGGCCAGCCCATACGTGAAGCAATCCATGGCCAATATTGTTGCCTCATATGTTCCCAGTGCCCTCAAAGTTGCACATTTCAACTTTGATATTCATTGCACATTAGAGCCACTGATAGTTTCAGTTATGTTGTTAGGGATGGAAGGCTCCGCCTTACATTGTGTGCGATGACTCCATTTGATTACTTCGACCCTCACATTGCCGGACCTCAAGAAGGTTTTAATCAAGCTGTATGATGCAAAAAGCTTGTGTGGCCTCTGTGATACAACAACAATTGATCAATTTATCGACAAGTTTATTGAACTTGTCAACCATGTCTCTGACGTGCCACCCGATCACTACTTGGGATTCATCTTGCATGGGTTGCATCCCTACACTCGCTTTGGATATGCACTCATCACCCTGTGGATATTTTTTGATGTCGTGAAAGTGTCCTGCTTGGTTGAGTCAGAATTCGAGTCAAGATCTCTGACCACCCCCGTTTCCCCCCTCCCTTACACACCACGATCTCCATTCATCCATCCACATACTTTCAAGCCACCGACCACCGATCTTTCTTTTGTCAAAATCTATCATCGTCCCACCATTCCCTCCACACCCAGTGCAACTGCATGTCATGCAATGCCTCTATAATTAAGAGTTCAATGAGTTACAGAGCAAAGACCAGCCTTCCACCGCAAACAACCTTACTCCTCACTCATGACCGTCCTTTTAAGAAGCTATAGGCCATTATTGAGGATTATAAGGACGAGATCACTGCCATAGATTATGATGCCCTATCAATGGACGACCCTCCAGGAGGGAGCATTGGGCAATGACTCCTCCATCGCTACCTCACTTGTTTTTACATGGGAGACATTTCGGGACTGCGCACGATGAAGCTTCAGGGCATTATTCAGGATTCTCCGATTGTGGTCAGATCAACTACCATGCTACTCACAAAATCATCTCGCCAGAGTTAGTGTCGCGTCTACAGTTATCTTCTCAGCCATCTTGCTTGAGTTGGGGGATGAACGACGCTCCCCCGGCCCATGGACTTTGTTGCCTCATGCCCCTCTAGCTGGCTGGCTATTGTGATACAACTGACTTCTTCTTTTTTTCATTAGGCGGAATGCAAACCATCTTGCACATCACATGGTTGCAGTCGTCGAGCGACGTCAACCATTAATTGGGCCCGTATGCAGATTATTTTCAACTGGATCGATCAATCACACGCATTGATGGGCATTGCGTCCTTCCAATATATGTCAATCTCACATCGTGCCTTGTATAAGGCTCATCAGGTGGATTTTTGTGTATTGTTATGGAAGGTTTTGGGCCTCCTGCAAGATACTTTGGTTGTTTTTGGACCTTCCCCTTACTTACAACCAACACACCTTTTGGATTTCTCTTATGTTTCCGGAGTCTTGTGACCTTTCTCCTCATGTGCTGAAAGCCCACTGCATAACACTCCACAAAGTTGTGTAGTCGATCTCCATTCGCACATATCAGTATAGCCAAATTCAGAAGGGCGAAATCGAACGCTTGGTGGCAGAAGTGCTCGTTGATGGCCTGATTCAGCATAGTGCTAGCCCATTCTCTTGCCCAATGTTACTGGTCCTCAAGAAGGATGACTATTGGATCTTCTGCATTGACTATAGATAATTAAACATGGGTATGATGACAGATAAATATCTGATTCTGATGATTCAGGAGCTCCTGGATGTTTGTGGGGCCACCTACTTCTTCAAGATATATCTCCGCTCCATATATCACATATTCACATTAGCTCTGAGGGCATTCCAAAAACTGTGTTTCACACTCATGAAGGCCACTATGAGTTCCTGATTATGTCATTTGGATAACCACTGCTCCTGTCACCTTCCAAGCAATTATGAATGACATCTTCTGCTCAGTGCTTCGTAAGTATGTCCTCGTATTTTTGATGATATACTAGTATATAGCTTCACATGGAGGATTCATCTTCTCCATCCGACGACCACCTTATAGACCTTTCAATGACATTCCCTCTCTGTCAATCCCAAAAAGCGCGTCTTTGCTCAATACAGTTTCCTATTTGGGCCACGCAATTTCAGCATTGTGTGTTGCCTTGAATCCAGACAAGGTGGACTTGGTGCTACAATGGTCACCACCACTATCCTTGCGGGATGTGCATTGAATCCTTTGCTTGAAATGCTACTACAGTTATTTCAGTCGTGATTATGGCAGATGGATCTTATGTGCATGACCCCCAACATGACTTTTTGTTGACCTTCAGAGATAGCCACAACTTCATTGACCTACAGTAGATACTAGTGGTGGCACCTGTATTCTCTATGCCTGAATTCACCCATATCTTTGTGGTCATGTGCGACGCGACAAGAACGAACATTGGCGTGGTTCTTATGTAGAGTGGTCACCTGATTGCCTACGATTGGACTACGAAAATGAGCTGATGCGCTCATTTTGGCGGTTTAGCATCGACGATCGTATTTACTAGACCAAAATTTTACAATGCACACATATCACCAGTCTGTGGTATCTCCTAAGACAAAAGATGCTGACACCCGCACAACAAGTTTGGATAACTAAACTCGGGTTATGACTTAGGCTCTATTTGTTTGAGCGTTTCGCTGCTCCTTTTTGGGCAAACGCCGCCGGAAGGAGGGTAAACAAATGAATCTCCGGAGGCGTTTGCTCCGTTTCCACCCGCCCCGCCTTGAGAAACTCCCCAAAAGCTCCGTTTGGAGCAGCCACCTCCCCCCTCCGATTCGAACTCTCCGTTTCCACCCGCCGGATCGATCCGCCACCGCCGAACCAAATGAAGCCTTAAAGGTCAAGCTTCGCTCCTGCAAGTCCAATGAAGCCGTCGACGCTCTTTCACACTAGTCTAGGTGTGCTGTATTGGTAGTTATTTTCTTTCCAGAAATGCTCTTGATGAGTTAATTGTTCCAATATTTTTTTTTTCAAATTTGGGGCAATATATCAATCATTTTCAACTTGCCTACGAGTGGACTAAATTCGACTAATCTAGTCATTTTGTCATGTTATCTACTATTTGATCATTGCACTTGCTTGAAAAATAAAAATTGGATCTGTGTTATCAAGAAATTTTTCACGAATGAATTATGTATTAATTTCAAATGCTTGGTAATGTCATGTTCAACATGATTTTGAGCAATTCAACCATGGACTGATTGTTAGAGAATAATGTTATCATTGTAGAAAGAGGAAAATCTAATTTGTAAAACAGCCATTTAGCCAAATAAGCTCGTTAACCAGTAATCATTACCCGCTACTCAACTTTTGTATTATACTTGGCCAACACAACCTTTTTTTTCACATCATTAGATTTCCTCCAACAAAGATGCATAAGCTAGAGGTTGGGCATCTATCTTCATGTGAGCTAGTACAATCAATGGCAAATAAGCCTTTCAACATTCTTCAACAATTTCTTTATCTTTAAGATATAGAGATATCATTTTTCTAGTATCTTTTATGGTACCTTACAATTTCTTGGGGACAATGTATAACTTACTAGTGGTACACACAACTTATATGATATTGGGCCATATTTATGTAGGATAGATGAGTCATTCAACTATCCGTTTGTAATTTTCCAAAGAAACTTTCCCATCATAATTTTCTCCTAAAGAAGATCTAGAATAAATTTTCTTTGGGAATAAAGATACCATATGTTGAGCAGGCAACTTCTATTCGAAGACTTGATGGGCACGAATGTGAAGGGCGAAAAAGTGCGCATACACCAATGGTGCAGATGCAAATATTTTAGTGACACATGGCCTATGGATTCTCCCTACATGTGAAAATCAGAGTCCTACCCTTATTAGGGACCACTATAGTATTAAATAATATTTATTATTTAATGCATTATTTAATGTTGAAGGGGGGGAGCCTTGACACATCGGTTGAGGTGTTACCGTGTGATCTTGAGGTCACGGGTTCGAGTCCTGGAGGCAGTCTCTTGCAAAAATGCAGGGCAAGGTTTTTGCCTACATTTCACACTTGTGGTGGGACCCTTCCCCAAACGCTCCCTGCGCGGGGATGCTTTGTGCACCAGGTTGCCCTTTAATGTATGATTTAATGTTTCTTGTTTACCCATGCTCTTAAGGCTATTTAAATAGGAAATGCTTTGGGACCATCTCATATTTTGGAAGGGCCTTCGACTTTGTGTTGGGTGAGGGAACCAACTCTCAAGTTGTATTTGGCGAGCGCATATCTCTTAATTGTTAATATCATTGTCTTTTATGTGTCTCGTGTATTTCTTCCTCTTTTCTTCTACCTTCGTCCTTTGTTCTAACGATTGATTTAACATGTCCTTTCCTTTTGCCATCTCCTTTGGTTGCATGGATCTAGTCAGCTCACTCCACCCTCAAGCCGTCACTCTCCATTTGTCGAGATGGACAAATTAATGACATTTATGGAATACCACTCTAAATGACATACTCGCAATGGCACACAATAATCACAATTGGTTCCTACGATTTCTACAGCCATTTGTAAAAGACCTAGAGCTAGCAGGCCTAGGGAGATTTCTTCACTCTCTCTCTTCCCTATCTATCTCTACCATTAAGAATTGATCTAACGGTTCCACCACTGAGCAAGAATGTTTCAGGACATTTATTATTGCTAGAGGTCGGAATGATTTTAGCTTGAATCTCACTTACGTTGAAGTTGGTAGGCAATCTTTGCTCAATTCAACACTTGGGTGAGCTAACATATTACTAGACTTGGCTTGGTTTGAGATTGATATAATGGCTTTTGAAGCCCACTTTCGTCAGTGTCTAATTTTCTCAAGATTTGGTTGTTAACAACCTTAACACAATTTATGTTCTCGGTGACTGTATGCTTTGAGATTTTGCCTCAATGAACCTTACCTTTATCACTTCATACAGGAAATTCCTGCAATATACAAAAGAACCATCTAGCTATTTATTTTTATTATTAAGGCTGTGTTAGCATGATAATGTTAGAGTATTGTAATGAAAACATGGTTATATTTAAGCATACCGATTCAAGGATATGCTGATTCCCTTGTTTGGCTGCATCAATTCTTGAAAAGGAAATATACCAAACATTCATAAAATTTGTACCGTGTTCCTTTAAGCATACCATTTCTTTTCTTTTAATTTGAAGTTGGAGAGGGACAATATCTAAAAATGTTTATTATTTAATAACTGACCGTAATCTAATGTTCTTGCCTTTTTTTTTGATTTTGTGCACTATGCTATCATATATTTGAGTAATTTCAGCCATGGAGCTATGTAACCAGGCTATTTTTGTATAAAATAAGTTGTGTGTAGGATAAAAGTTAGGGCTTCTTTCATTTCTCATTCATATATATATTTGTACAAGTATGATAACTGCACATCACTAAATAAACACCAACACTTTTCCTCAAGTTGACGAAAGATATTCATTAAGCTCATCTTGTCACAATTCTTGATCATGTCCTTCGAGCTAAGACCCTTGGTCAAACAATCTGCGGCCTGATCCTTGGTCGAGACATGACTAAGCTCCAGTAGCCCACTATCCAACTTTTCTCTTATGAAGAACCTATAGATCTCAATATGCTTGGTTTTATCATGGTGGGTTGGATTGTTTGCAATGCTGATGACTGTCTGGCTGTCACACCACAACTTCATCCCATCTCTTTGATCCAATTTCAGCTCCATCAACATTCCCTTTAGCCACAGAAGTTCAGCAACCCCCAATGCCATAGCTTTATATTCTGCCTCTGCCATCGATCTGGCCACCATCGTCTGCTTTTTGCTCCTCTAGGAGACCAAGTTGTCTCCTACGAATATGCAATAGCCCGAAGTGAATCTCTTGCCGTCTACACAGCTAGCCCAATCAGAGTTATAGCATCCCTCAATCTTAACATGCCCGTTCTTCCTACACAGTATCCCCTTTCCTTGAACAACCTTGAGGTACCGAAGGCTCCAGTACACAATATCCATGTGGCCTTTTCTAGGGTTATGCATGTAGCGGTTCACTACCCTTATGACAAAAGAAATGTCCGGACGCGTGTGGCTTAAGTAAATCAGCTTCTCAACTAGTTTCTAATACATCTCCTGATTGACTGATTCACCTGCCTCTGCACCTAGTATAAACTTCAGGTCGATCGGTGTTGCAGCAGGCTTTCACCCCACATCCCTGTCTGTGTGAGGAGATCCAAGATATACTTCCTCTGGGACAAAATAATTCCCTTTGCATCATAGACAATCTCAATCCCAAGGAAGTATCTAAGCAAACCCAAGTCCTTTACCTCGAACTCCTTGTCCAGCGCCTCTTTGAGGCGTACAATCTCCTGCTCATCGTCCCTTGTGATGATGATGTCATCCACATACGCCACAAGCATAGTGATGTGGTAACTTTCATTTTGCCTGAAAAACACCGTGTGATCAACATTGATCTGCTGATATCCTATCCCAATCATAGTTTTCCTGAATCCGTCAAACCACGCACGGGGAGACTGCTTCAATCCATAGAGGGACTTCAATCTGCAGACTTGCCTTCGTCTTGGTATCTCCATATACACTTTCTCTGTCAGATCTACTTGAAGGAATGCATTCTTCACATTTAGTTGGTGCAACTTCCATCCACCATTCATTGTCAAGCTGATTAGAGTCCGAGCAATGCTCATTTTTGCTACGAGTGTAAATGTCTTGTCGTAATTGATGTTATATGTCTGGTTGTACCCCTTGGCGACCTGTCGAGCCTTGTAGTGCTTGACCCGTCCATCCGGATTCTGCTTCACGGTGAAAACCCACTTGCACCCGACAACCCTCTTGTCTTTTGGTAGCCGTGTTAACTCATAGGTCTTGTTTTTTTCAAGAGCTCTCATCTCCTCCTTCATGTTGCTTCCCACTTTGGATCTGTTTTTACAACCTGCCAATTGTTAGGTACAATAATACTATTGAAAGATTCAATGAATGCTCCATGGGAAGAAAAGATATTATCATATGAGGCAAAAGAAGCAAAGTCTCAACCATATATATCAGGAGGATTGCCCGCATTGCTGCAAGTGGTCTTTCAGATCGTAACAATTGGGGATGGAGGAGTAGAAGGAATGACCTCACCAGGAAGCGACAGTGGTGGTAGAGGTGCTCCAGGCGTAGAAACCCTAGTAGATAAGGGACTGGGCACTGACACTGGAGACACAAGTACTGGTTCTGCAGTTCTCTTCTCTTTCCTACGATATTAAGTAGCTCCCCTTGAGCCGTAGGCCTCACACCTCTCACTTCCTCCTGCTCCTCATCACTTTCCTGCTCCTCCACATACCCTTCATGCCATACTTCCAAATTTGTCACCAAACTCTCCCACTCTCGCCTCATGCTTTTGGTATTTGTCAGTTCTAGTATAGATGATGTCTCTTCCTGTCGGTTGTACTGCTCCTGCTCTCTGAAGTGGACATCCATGCTCACGAGACCTCTTCTCCACTGAGCTCCAACACACGTACCACTTCTGAGTACCAGAGTAGCCCACAAAAATACACTTGAGCGCCTTCACATCAAGTTTCCAGATACTTGGTCTGTTGTCCTTCACGAAGCACACACAAACAAATACTTTTAATGGAAACATCCCTCCATTACGTCCCTGCAACTTTTGACACGAGATTTCCACTTTAGAATCCGTGATGACATTCTGTTGATCAACTGTGCCGCAGACTGCAGTTAGCACTGCGTACCCCCACAAACTCTGACACCTCCATAAGATATCTGTTTTTTCTTTCCACCACGCTATTCTGTGCATGTGTATTTGTACAAGTGGTCTGATGCAATATTCCATGGGCTATTAGGTACTCTGCCAATGCCCTATTAGTGTACTCTATTATATTATCCGACCCTAATACTTTTATCACTGTGGCATACTGTGTTTGGACGTGCTTATGAAAATCTCAAAAATAGATAAAAACATCACCCTTAGTTCTCATCAAATATAACCAAGTGACATGCGAAACACAATCAATAAATGTCACAAAATACCTATAGCCATTCAAAAAACTTACGACACAAGGACTCCATACATCAGAGTGCACAACATCGAAAATAGAAGAGCTCATCCGACCCGTGCTCACATGAGAGCTTCTAGTAAGCTTACACAAGTCACATCACATACCCATTTGTGTTTACTGGCCTTTTCAAACAACAAAGTAAATAATCTAGCTAAAGTACTTAAACCCGAGTTCCCCAAACGCTGGTGGAGTAGTAGCATATCCTCTAAACTCATCTTTTGCCCCCCTTCTCCTGTCTTCTCTGCCACAAATGTAAGAGCTGTATCCAATCCTTCCCGATCCAAATACCATAGCCTGTCATACCAAGTTCCAGTCCCAAGTATCCGTCTCATCTCGTTCTCCTGGAAGGTCACCTTGGGAATATGAAAAGAAACAATACATTTTAGTTGAAGAATAATAGAACTGATGGATATGAGGCTAACTGAAAAAAGAGCATGCAAGACATTATATAGTTTTACCGAACCTGTCCAATTGACCGTGCCCTTACCGACCACTGGCCGAAAAGTCCCATCCACCGTCTGGATGTTATCTGCAGTAGCTAGGCGAGTGTTGGAGGAAAACTCGCCCACATCCCCTGTCACGTGTCGTGATGCACCAGAGTCAACAATCCAATCCGATGTCCTGGAAGGGTGAGCATACATAGCTGAGTTTGATGCTACCCCAGTTCCACTCCTACTGCCTTCACCCGCTTGCTTATTCTTAAGGCTCTCCATCACGCTCATCATGCTTAGTAGGGTCTGTTCCTCCTTGGTGCAAATAACACGAGCCTCCTCAGCATATCCGCCAATGCCCAAATTGACCCGATAACCACCCCGACCACCATAACCCCTGCCACGTCCACCATCACGGTCACCACCCAAATCCCCCGCCTTGGGTGGTTTGGGGCAAGCATACCAGAGATGACCCGTCTCCCCACAATTGTAGCACTGTCGGGTTTCCTTTCGTGGTCTTGAAACACCTGAACCAGTAGATGCTAGTGTTATTTGGCTGCAACAGACCCTCCAGTCCCAACCTGAAGTTTGAGGCTGGTCTCTTCCTGAATCATGGTTGAGATGGCCTCTGTAAGTGTAGGAATCTTCGTACCTGACTCTCCTCTGATTGAACCTTACATCTAAGTATCCAACCCCTTCAAAAACTTCATGGTCCTTTCTTCCACGATGATCCTAGAGGCCCTACACTGTGGGTCGCTGCAACTCACCCCACAAGAAGCATGGTCGTAGTCCACCCATAGATGTTTTAACTCAGAGGCATACTACTGCACAATCTTCTCGCCCTGAATTGTATCATCAATTTCTCCCTTCACATGGAAGACCTGAAGGGTGTTCTCCACTCCATCACAAGTACTTTTCAGCTTTTCCCAAACCTCCATGACTGTCTCCAGGCCATCTAGCGTGACAACAATCAATGAGATTACTGAGTTGAGAAGCCACATAAACACTGTCATGTGGGCTGATTCCCAGTCATCTCCAGGAGTTGGGTTCTCTAGCTTCTTCAACTCCCCTGTCAATAAACCCCTAACATGCAAGGATTTTCTTCACGCTACGTGACCACCCTAGATAAGTGATCGACCCATTGAGCTTTAAATCAACTGACAGAAGGTCCAAATTCACCGGTCGAGGCGATGAACCCAATAGTTTCAACAAAGTGGCCCCCTCTGCGGGACCCAACTTCTTGAGAATATCCTCCATTAGAGACTAATAGTCCCACAACAGGAGTAGTCAACTGGAGGAGTAGTCGACTGGATTGACGGTTTGCCGCTGATCTGGAGAATGCCGCTGCTGCGCTCTACGCGGTGCCAACAATCATTCTTCTTATCCTCCGAGCCAATCTGCTCCCATCGCTGATCTGAAGGATGCGGTCCTCTTCAACTTCCACTTTCACCTCCTTCAAGCCAAGCGGATCTGCATTGAAGACATGCGTCCCAAGGGTCTCCTTCCAGTCGATGAGGTCACGTTCTCAGGGAGGCGGAAGCGACGGTGGAACTTACCACTGCAGCGCTCCACGCCAGAGCCTCCGCTCTTCTCCAAATACGCCGCTTAGCGCCGCCGAAGATCCGACTCGCGCCGCTCTTCCGTCGCCCCAGATCCGCCGTCCCCTCCTTCCCTTTTTGATTTTCTCGATTGATCGCAGCGTCTACTTCCCTCGAATGATCGCAGCGTCTACTTCCCTCGAATGATCGCAACGAGATCTTCAGCGAACGAGTGGAAGAGGCGAGCGAGCGGTAACCTCGGCCCTGATACCATGTAGAATAAAAGTTAGGGCTTTTTTCATTTCTCATTCCTATATATATTTGTACAATTATGTTAACCTCACACCACTAAATAAACACCAACATTGTGTGTCAGGTTTTTCCTTATTTTACTGTATATAATTATACAATTAAAGTTGCTGTTTCTCATCTCAAAATTTGTGCAGGCCGAGCTTCAAAGTCTGGAAAACGAGGATTGTAGACTTGATGCTATGATATGGTAATTTTCCAGATGATCAAAATCCTATTCGATATCCTTTTTATTTTTTTCCTCCATTATTTTTTTTGTCATTTCCAGTAGCATGCAAGAAAATCTAATATCACTCAGTGAGGATGAAAACAATGAAAAGTAGGCTTTACTTTCTCAAAACTGTAATGGTATTGTTCTTCTCTTTGCCCTTCTGCTTGCAATAATTCTTGCTAATTTGTTAGATGGCTGTACCTCACTAAAGAAGATATCAGTTGCATACCCTTTTTCCAGGTCTGATTTAAGACTTTCCCTTGATTTTCGACTTTCCCTTAATTTTCTTTTATCTCTCACTTTTTGCTCAAGTTTTATCTATTTTGTATCAGAATTGTACTCTTATTGCAGTTAAAGCTCCTCACGGAACTAGCCTTGAAGTTCCAAATCCAGATGAGGTAAACGTCAAATTTTGCCAGAATAAAAAACAGAACACATGATATGAAAACGTTTCTCTGTTATAGGGCCTTGAGTTTTCAGAAAGGCAGTATCAAATGCTTCTGAGGAGCTCCATGGGTCCCATCAATTGTTACCTATTAAGGTATTCTCTGACAAGTGAAGTAAATAGCAAGCATATGAGTAATATTTCTTTCAAAATCTACAAATCCCCTCTTTTATCTTCGAACATTATTGAATACTCCACTATAGTGCAGAGTCCTTGTTGGAGCACCTCAATAGGGGAAGCCGCGTGGTTTTTTAGGTATCGAAGGGAACTGGAGTGTAAATTCTTCCATGTCTAGAACATTTCAGAAGCATCTCATTATAGTCATGTAAGGCCCAGTTATTAGCTGGTAGGATGGTTCAGTGGCAAACAGATAATTGTCATGCTCGGTATTTTTTGAGTTTTTCCATAGAAATGGTCATACACACCCCCTTGGTCATTGCGAAGTAGGTTGTTAATGATCCGATGATACATATGTGGATGACTATTCCTGGCTAGTGTAGTAGTATTATGATGTATTAGGGCTATGGAGTCTTATTATGCATCTTGGCGGTCTAGGTCTAGAATTTCTCTTGTAGAGGACTCTTATGGGGGAACCAACCTCGGGAGATTGGGCGCAAGTATACCTTGTGAGCATTTGTTTGCATTATTTCGCAATCTATTTCAACATCTACCAATTTGGTTGACCTTCTGCTTACCCCCCACCTGTGCCTAGGTCACTGGAAACCCTAGATCTCAGTCCCCTTATCATTATTCCAATTGATTACTTCTATTTAATCCACACTAGCCCTCTTACGACGCCAACTTGCCGTTGGTTCTACTATGTCCATCCAAAGCAGCCCACACGGTCACTGACGAAGATGATATCAACACTGATACATATTGAAGATGATTGCAGTCAGATTTGATCGCCACGCCAGTCGAAGACGATTGCAGCTGTAATCGAAGATGGTCAATAGTGGTGATAGTTTATCTTGATCCTCTTTGATTTTCTTCGTTCCTACTTGCGCACAGACAATCATTCCTCTGCATGCTCCCAGGACACTCGTCGGCCCTCATTCACCAAACATCATAGATCAACCATTCCTTCAACTTCTTTTCTGATTACAACAGACAGACACATACGACTTCTTCCCCAATTTTCACGCCTCTTTGTGCAACATTCACGCCTTGTTTTCCTTTGTCGACTACTCTGTCACTCTCTTATGAGAGTCTAAACCTAAAAAATAATTCAAGATAATCTACTCCCATCCTAAGGGCCCATGTATTGATGGAGACCCGCTACAAGACAAATACATAAAAGGACAATTGCATAATTAACTACATATACAAGATAATCCACAAATGGTCACCACATCTTTAAGACAGTTCTCGTGTTGTGAGTTGTGACATGTCTGCAAGGATTATTCTTATCAACACCGCCGTCTTGAAAATTGACCCTGTCCTCAAGGTCGAATGAGGTGGATCAGACTGGAAGATGGCCATAGAGGTGGAAGCACTCTAGTTGGGCCAGGGCTTCAGTCGAAGGTTGGATAAGTGAAGGATGAAAGAAGAAATTGGACGGCGACCTTACTAATTGGTGCAGAGCCAAAGAACGTGACGATTAGGCAGCAACCACACAAAATGTTATCCTTAGTAGCCACATTAGGTGGGTGGGTCAAATAATATAGTTCGTGAATAGTTTGGGATTCAATCGGTGAAGATTCGATTAAAATTTGTATTTTTTGAATTCGAATTCAAATAGTTTTTGAATCCGAATAATTTTATTCATGTTCGCTGGACTCACAAATAGTTTGTGAATAATAGAATATATATTTATATAAAAAAATTTTATGTAACTAAACATTATATATAATTATACAATATTCGTCAATGTTAGATTTGTATTATTTGAAAGGAAAATTCAAATTCGAATCCATGTTCGAATCCGAGTTCGAATCAGAATTCAAACCCAAATTTGAATCCAACATTTCATGACAAATCCGAATCTGAATCTCTGCATTTTATGACAAATTTGGATTTGATTGAAGAACTATTCGACTCGGTTCGTGAACACCCCTAGGTGGAACGATAAAAAGTGGAACGAAGTTTCAGGGATGTATAGAACTGGCTTGTCACCGTGACAGCTGGACTGGAGCCCAAGGGAGAAATTGGGTAATTAAGGGAAATTTCTTAGGAGGGAAAATTAAATGGCAGGAAAAATGTGAGGGTGCAATTGACAAAAATTATAAGACAATCATATTCAATGTTAGATTGAATAGGGGGATTCGCTGTTGTTGGAAAAGAGAGTCTGGCAGGCAAGTTGAATTAGAGGGGCGTGGGGTGCAAACACGTCGTGGAAGGGATAGATGAAAACAAGCCTGCACACTGTCATTGTGTGCACGGACCGCTGCAATGATCAAGGAAAATGAGAGGTGCAGATGCGCTAAAGATGCATGGTGCAAGGGATTAAGGGAATGACATCAACGCCAAAGATGCATGAAGATTGGTGGCAGATGGTGGATTGAGACACACCGGTGCTGGGCCGAGTAGGTCGTCGTGCGGGTGATGCTGGCAGAGGAGGCCCGTTGAAGAGCATAGATGATGCTTGGGGTCGTGAATTTGGGATGGTCTGGTATGGAATCAATGCCCTGGCTATGATGTTGGACGCGACGTGAACGGAAATCAGTGTGGGAGAGATTGTTGGCAACGGTTCCCGTGCGTGCGAGCGAGCTGGAGAGGGTGTCAGAACGGGGAGTACCGGTGGTTAAGAGATGGGTATGTGTTGCTTAAGAGATGTGACATGGTCTGGAATGGTGCACGAAGAAGGAACCAACAATGAAGCTCGTACGCCAGGGCAAGTATGCCATCCATGGGAGCTTCGATCCGATCACAACGAGCATGCAACAAGTTTGCAAAGAGGATCATGGGGGGGGGGGGGGGGGTAGGGCCCGACGATCAAAAACACGACTGGCGAAGAACGGTATGTCGGACCAGATGGTAGCTCAGACTGTTGTCAAACAACACTATAAAGCAAAATGACGATACAACTTCTCGAGTATGCTCAATACCAACCCTTGAGGCCTGGGGCATGTTATGCAAGTTCCACAAAATCATCGATATAGGCCTCAATCACGTCGACTTGTTGAACAATGTAGAGACGTTCAAAGGCGTTTATGAGCCGACGCGTGTAATAGCACAGGACGAGTTCTTCCGTAAGCATGACCAACATCATGGATGACATTGACTGGTGAAACTAACACACCCAATGAAGGGTGGACCCTTCTACATAAATAATTGCGAGGGGAACTTTATGATACGTATGCGCCTTGCGGACTTGTCATTACACGAAACCTCTCTTAGAGATGCAATAACCTTTATGGATTATCTTATATCCGTAGTTAACTATCTAATTGTCCTTTTGTGTATTTTTGACTTGTAACATGTCTCCATCTATATAAGGAGTCCTTATAATGACTTGCAACCGCACCTAAGGTTTCCATCTATATGTATGCCCCATTATCTTGGGTACTTCATGCTTGACTTGCAACCGACATCTGCACCCTCTTGCCCACTTTGAGCCCGCCTATGCTCATTGTGGCTATACAACAAGCCAACTTTGTGGAAGCTGAATTTACCATGACATCGGGTCCTCCAATTATTGCAACATTTTGGCCTCCCAATCGCATTTATATTTCGGCCCTCCCATACATGCACATGCCCTCTCCTTGCCACCATATAAATCTTCCCCTCCACAGATCCCGCTGACACTCTCTTTTCAGCAATGCCCGCCAGTTCCACCGCCAAAGTCCAATCCTCCGACACACCATCTCTTCCACCAGAATTACATTAACCTATGCAACCAAGACCTTTATTTTCACTGCTGTAAAGAGGAAAAAAAGAACCTTGTATATATGTTCACTTGTCTCAAATACAAAGAATGAGTACATATTTATAAGAGAGAGAAAGAGAGAGGAAGTTCCTATACATGATGTAGGACTAAAGATATGAGAGAAATAACACTAACAAGAACATAATGGGCCTTTGTCAAACGGGCTTCTCTAACACTCCCCCGCAAGCTGGAGCGTACAAGTCATATGCACCCAGCTTGGACAAACACTGGTAAAATAAGGTACTTGATAAAGGCTTCGTGAGAATGTCAACAACTTGATCAGTTCCCGGAACATGCTTTAATTCAAGTTTCTTCATTTGAACTTTCTCCCGAATAAAATGACAGTCAACCTCGATATGTTTCGTGCGCTCGTGAAACACCAAATTCTTTGCTATGTGTATGGCCGCTTGACTCTCACAAAATAGAACAGCAAATGAAGGAAGTTTTACCCCCAGGTTAGCAAGGAGGCTTTCAAGCCATGGGAGTTCAGAGACAACCGATGTCATCGATCGGTATTCTGCTTCCGCGGAGGATCGAGCAACCACGACTTGTTTCTTACTTTTTCATGTAATGAGATGACCGCCAAAATATGTACAAAACCCACTGGTTGACCGCCGATCGTCCAGTGAGCCAACATAATCGGCATATGAATATGCAACCAATGCTGGAATAGAGTTGGAGGTTTTGTAAACCAGCCCTTGACCCGGAGCTGCCTTAAGGTATCGGAGAATCCGTTTAACCGCCTGGAGATGAGAAACTCGGGGAGCATGCATGAATCGACTGACAATCCCAACAGCGAACGATATATCATGCCTCGTGACCGTTAGATAGATCAACTTTCCCACAAGGCGTCGATAGTATTCCGGGTTCTGGAGAGACAGATCATCATCAGAAGTATGAGCACATAGCTTGTGATTTGCCTTCATCGGAGTAGTAGCTGGCTTGCAGCTAGACTGACCAGCGTCTTTGAGGAGATCAAGTCAATACTTCCGTTGGGAGAGGATAAGCCCATCCGGACGTCGTGCGATCTCAACACCGAGGAAGTAGCGAAGATGCCCCAGGTCTTTGGTCTGAAACACAGTGCTAAGATGCTGTTTGACCGCGTGAATCCCCTTTGAATCATCCCCAGTGAGCAGAATCTCATCAACAAAAACCAGCAGAAGGACCGTTCCTGTTGCCCGGTGTCAAGTGAATAGGGAGAAGTCTGCGGAACTCCGAGTGAAGCCCATGTCCCGAACAACCTTGCTGAACTTGTCAAACCACGCCCGAGAGAATTGTTTGAGACCATAGATGGATTTCTTCAGAAGACACACACGAGACTCCCCCGTGGTCTCAAACCTGGGCGGTTGGCGCATGTAGACGGTTTCCTGAAGATCACCATTCAAGAACGCATTCTTGATATTCAGCTGATGAAGGGGCCAGTGGCGATGCACAGTCACGGAGAGCAGGACATGAACAGTGTTGAGCTTGACCACCGGAGAGAAGGTTTCCTCATAATCAAGACCCTGCTGTTGAGTGAAGGCACAGGCCACCAGACGGGCCTTCAGACGGTCAACAGTGCCATCAGGTGCATGTTTGATGACAAAAACCCATTTACACCCAACAGGTTGCTGACCGGGATGTAAAGGGACAAGGACCCAGGTCTGGTTAGCCCAAAGGGCCGTCATTTTCTCGTCCATGGCAGCCCGCCATCCTAGATGCTGAAGCGCCTCCTGCACAGAGTTTGGTACAAAACAGAGGATAATAATGTGGCAAAGTGAAGAAGTGGCGGTGAAAGACGATGAAGAGAGACATAATTCGTCATAGGATGAGCGGTGGAGGCTGGAGCCGGAGCTGTAGGCCGCAGAGCGTCAAAGGTCGAAGCCGACTGCAGTGGGGCAACGGGACGGGGAGAGCGACGAGAATAGACCCGGATAACAGGTGGATGTGGAAGGACCGGAGGCTGGGCAAGAAGGGGAGAAGATGGAGTCTGGGGAACAGAGATGACAGGACGCACCACGGGCTCCGGAAGAGGAGCGAGATCCAGAGCAGAGAAGAAGGGAAGATCTTCCCGGAAAGTGACATCCGCAGAAACGGTCACCTTGCGGGTAGTGGGCGAATAGCACACATAGCCCTTTTGAGTGCGCGAGTAGCACACAAAGACATATTTGGCCGCACGGGGATCCAACTTATCTGTAGATGGACCGAGGTGGTGAACGTAACATGTACACCCAAAAATGCGGGGAGTAAGAGGGAAGACCGGAGTGGAGGGAAATAGGAGGCTGAAAGGAGTAGTATTCTAGAGGACGAAGGACGGTAGACAGTTGATAAAAAAACAGGTCGTGGAGAGCGCAAAGTTCCAGTATGGTTTGGGAACCCGCATTTGAAGCATAAGAGAGCGAGCCACATCAAGGAGATGATGATTCTTGCGTTCGGCGACACCATTCTGCTGTGGGGTATATGCACACGACGTTTGGTGAATAACCCCAAACTCGGAGCAGAGGGTTGCGAAGTCTTGGCCAGTGTACTCGCGCGCATTATCAGTACGAATAGTTTGAATGAGCGCAGAGAATTGAGTGCGAGTCTCAAGAATGAAGGCCCAAAATACACGGGGAAGCTCAGAACGATCGCGAAGGAGATACAACCATGTCATGCGAGACTAATCATCGATGAATGTAAGAAAATAACGGTAGTTAGAAATACTAGTAATCTTGTACGGATCTCATATATCAGAGTGTACCAAAACAAAAGGAGCAGAGCTCCGAGTACAATGAGAAGGAAAAGGTGAACATGTCTGCTTGCCAAAAATACATATTTCACTCTGAAAAACAGGAAGAGATATATCCGGGAGAGCCTTCTGGAGGACGGGAAAAGGAGCATGACCAAGACGCCGATGCCAATCCGAAGAGGAGACAGATGCGAGGAGAGTCATCAAGAAGGTAGAGCCCGTTCTGCAGTCGCCCCCTACCAATGATAGTCCACATCTGCTGATCCTGTATCAGAAAAGAAGAAGTAAATGTCACAGAGCAATTTAAGTCAGTAGTAAGACGACCAACAAAAAGTAAATTGAAAGGAGAGCCCGAAACATGAAGAGTCGAGCGCAAGAGAAGGGAGGAGGCTAGAGGAATATCAGCACGCCAGAGACAGGGACAGCTGCCCCATTGGCCACAGTAATGTACTTCGGGTGAGGAAAAGACAAGTACTGAGGCGGTCGAACAGAGGTGATGTGATGAGTGATACCAGAATCGATGATCCATTGCGGTCCAGTGGAGAGGCAGACGATACCTTCATTGGAGATGGAGGCAGCGGAGGCAACCGAGGCCGGCGGGCGGCTGAGCAGGCCATGAAGATGCTGGAGCTGAAGGCGAACCTTGTCGAGGTCAGTACGAGTGGGAGAGGAGTCGGTGGCAGCAACAGAGGCCTGCAGACGAGGAGGACGACCATGCTTGCGATAGCACGTGGCTTCAAGATGCCCGTCTTTGCCGCAGAAAGACCAGTTAGGCCGCGGCCGGCCACCCCGACCACGTCCCCGAGAATCAGAACGGCCCCCACAAGCTGAAGAAGGGAGAGGCAGTAAAGGTGCATGGGCCTGCTGGACAAGGGCCAGAGAAGGAGGTCCAAAAAAATCCGGAGGAGGGGAGACCTTGAGAAGCATCGATCACACATCCGAGAAGGACGTGGTAACTGTAGAGGAGAGGATCTGAGCCCGCACACTGTTAAGGTGATGCGGGACCGAGCCATCATCATGGCGATACCAACAGCTTCCTTCTGGGCACGTTGGGCAGCAAGGTCCACAGTAGGAGGCTGATGTTGGATCCAAGCTTCGACCAGAGACTGAGCTTGGGTAACAAAGGAGGTCAGATCGGTCGCCCCACCACTATCAAGGGCCTGAAGTGCAGTGATAATGTCATACAAATGGTGGAGACTATCCTTGCCGGAGTAGAGGGTATGGAGCTCGTCCCACATGCCCTTGGCCGTTTCGTGGTACATGGCCAGGCGATAAGACTCGCCATCAAGAGAGTTAAGGATCCACGTCTGCACACGACCATCGTTGCATAACCAGTCGTCAGTAGTACCGGTAACGACCTGGGTCAAGTGATGAAGAAACCCCTTCGATTGTAAGACCCGTCGAATAGAGTGCGCCCACTCCACAAAATTCTTCTTACCGGTCAGAGAGATAGTAGTAATCCAGAGCTCATCACGTACATCCGGAAGAGAGGCCGGGCGGTCTGCAGGAGAAATCGCCGTTCCGGTAGAGTCAGCAGAAGAGGCCGTGAAGACGAACTGCGGCTATGAGAAAAGACCTTCAACAGAGGAGGCCACACGGGTAGGGAAGTCGCGCGAATAGAGGGGAGACCGCCCGATCACAGTGTGAAGACACCAGCGGCAAGGAGGAGGCTGCGACCAAAGTGCGGAGCCCGGAAGAAAGATAAGGCAGCGAGCAGAGACAACCCGCTCGAGAAGACCGCAGTGGATAGAGACAGGCCGCGCGGACAGACTGCAGCGTGGTCAGACAAATGCTGCAGCGGTCATGGTGATCAAGCACCAGCGGCAAGAGATGCCACGACCAAAAAATGGAGAGTCCGCAGTGAACAGAAGGAGCAACCCGCGCGAGGAGGCCGCAACAGACAGGAAAGAGGAGACCGCAACGAGAAGAGACAAAAACACGTACGGCAGGGAGGTAAGGAGAAGACCACGACCTAAATGCGGGAAGACAACAGTCCGCACGGTCTGGCTGAGCACAGCAGCGGTCAGAGCAAAGGAGGCCGCAAGAGGAATGCGAGCGAACAGGGAGAAGAAACCGCGAGTAAAAAGGCTCGAGCGGAAAGAGAAGACAGCAGGATGGAGAAGCAAATCGCGGCAAGTTGAAATAGTCCGCAACGAGTAAGTGTGGAGAGAGACCGCGGCGGACAAGAAGAGCCCGCAGCGGACAGGGCGAGAGCAGTGGGGAGAACAGGACCGCGACGGACTGGAGCAGTCCGCAAGATGGAAAACGCAGCGACCGTGTACAATCCGCGAGCAGGGAGCCCGCAACGGATATTAACAGCCCGCGGCGAGAGAAACACAAGAGGCCGCGAGCGAGAAGAGAGCGCGGTCTGGAAGCAGCTCGCAAGGAGGGGAGGGAAGGGAAGAAAGCGGACTGGAAGAAAGCCCGTAGGGAGAAGAGGAGGAGGTCGCAACAGACTGCAGAGAGGTAGCGGACTGCAGAAAAGCATCAGACTGAATGAGAACTGTAGGGAGAAGTGGGCCCCACGGTACAGGGAGAGAAGTGGCTATAAGAAGCCTGAGGAGGGGGTGGAACCACAGTGAAGAAGAGGAAGCGGATGCAGAGCAGGCCACTAAACAAACTGTGGTCGCAACAGGCTGTAGGCCGCAGCGGGTAGACGAGCAGGCCGCAGGAGATCAAAAGAAGCGGATAGAGTTTGGGAGTCCGCGAGAGGCAACCTCCCTCTGATACCATGTAGAGAGAAAAAAAGGAACCTTGTATATATGTTCACTTGTCTCAAATACAAAAAATGAGTACATATTTATAAGAGGGAAAAAGAGAGATGAAGGTCCTATACATGATGTTGGACTAAAGATAAGAGAGAAATAACACTAAAAAGAACATAATGGGCCTTTGTCAAATGGGCTTCTCTAACAGCTGCAAACATCCATACTCCCTCCTTCTCAAATACCCCCCAAAAGTGTTGCTCTTGCTACTGGAAAAGACGACATCACAGTCGCTAACTTTGAAGCCTTAGCTCGAGGATTCATTACCGCTACTTGATCTTGAGGACAAGGTCGATTTGTAAGCGCGAAAAATTACGTATCTGGATGACTATTCCCTGGCAGTGTAGTATGGTAATTAATAGTAGTGTCTTCTCCTATAAGGAGGGCTGTGAAATTTATGCAAACATCCATACTTCCCTGGTAGTGTATTATGCATCTTGGAAGTCTAGGTCTAAAATCTCTCTTGGAGAGAATTCCTTTGGGGAACCAACATTTGGGAGCTTGGGTGTGAATACAATCTATTTCAACATTTACCATCCGAGCTTGAGCCAATACGGCCCTAGCTAACACTCCGTTCATATTTAGATCTCAACACAATTTGGTTGTTTCAACACAATTTCGATGAGTACTAACTTAGATGAGATTAATAAATTGAGCAATTTTCGAATTTAGATCTCATAAAAGCATTCACACACTCATTAGACGAGCATGCCTCTAAAATTTTGGTTCGAACCAAAATTCGATGTTGTTTTGATCTCCTAGGACAATTTCTTAGTCCAACACGCATACACTCATTCATATTAGACATCTCAACCCAAAATACATGAATAGGCGCATGCCTGCATGAGCTCGTTTTTAAATATGTAAATAGATTTGTATATATATATACATACTACCGTCTCGCGCAGGCTACGTTCATGTGAGACTATATATTAATCCCACATAGATAGTAGATCACATACACTAAGGCTTCATTTGTGGCGGCATTTTCACGCCGGTGCGGGAGTAGATGCCGCCGCACGGCGGGAAAACAAACGGGCGGCGTCTGCTCCCGCCGCGTCTGCTTCCGCCAAGCCCTGAGGAACTGAGAAAAAAGTGGCGTTTCGAATCCCGGCCTCCCCCTCCAGCTCTGAATGACAGCGGCGTATGCGCCCGACCGTCTGCTCCCGCCGAACCAAACAAACCCTAAATATCAATGGATGGATGAAGTGTAGTATAGCTTAAACAGAAGCACAAAACATCTTATTAGCTAACGACAATGAACTTTGAAGTGTATATCTTTCGACGAATTGATTTTCACATGTACTTCAAGAAATTCTATTAAGTGGAAGTTAAATATCTAAAAATCTATCGGTAGAAAATAGCCGGAGAGTGTAATAGTTTTAGGGAATTGATATTGGTACCCCATAAATGGATATTTATAATCCATTGATATTTGTACATATAATTGATATTTGTACTCATATATAATAATCTTAAGAGAACTAGTTTTTTGTCTCATATTTGTATAAATGAACGGTCCAGCCATTCATAGATGCAAGGATATAATGTTTCCATGCAATTTAAAAGAGACTAAAACTGGAGAAATGAACATTGCATATAACATGTTAATATCTTCAAATGAAAATTTGAAAGAAGCATCAAAATCTTCTCAGAATCACATCAGATAGATCCTTTTCTGTCAAAATGAACTCCGCCTACATGAAAAATGATTTAAATTAGCATTGTAAATGTAAAATAATTAATAACTAAGTAAATATCTTACCATAGACGGGGCGTCAGGCTGCGAAGGAGGAAAGGAACGGGGCGTGGGGTTGCGAAGGAGGAAAGGAACGGGGCGTGGGGTTGCGAAGGAGGAAAGAAACGCCGTCGGCGAATTGAGAGAGGGGGGCGTCGAGCTACGAAGGGGGAAGTAACGCCGGTGTGGGATCGACTGCGAGAAGATGTCTGCGAGCGAAGAGGGGGGGGGGAGGGTTCGGCGGGATCGGGATTAGGGCATGGACAAAAGACTGGGTACAAATATCCACTTTCTTTTTTTTAAAAAAGAGCCTAAAATTATAATCTTATGGGTGTGAATATTCATTTATGTGGTACCAATAACAATTTCCTAGTTTTATCACGGAGTACATAAAAAATGAAAATTTTAAATGCTTGACATATTCATGATCCTGACTATATAAGACCGTGATAACAATATCCCAATATTTTAATGGCCATCCCAATGAATTAAATGCCTCAGCCTTGAAAACAAATGAAGCCAACCAACTAACTTTGAAATAGAAAGTTTATAGTTTTATTAAAAAATATAATTTATCCAAAGCATAAACAGTTGAGAGAGGAAAAAACCAGAATAATTATTATTAGCCCTATATTCATATATATTGAGTAAGAGAAAAACATACAAAGACCAAAACACCCTTATGAGGGTAAAAATACAAAATATAAGAGCAAATTTGATATAATTCAACTCTCCTCCTCAAGTCGAACGGTAGATATCTGTCATTCCGAGTTTATGGATATTATCAATAAAACCACCGCACCCTAAGCTTTTGGTGAAGACATCGACCAACTGATCTTTGGAGTGAACGAAAAAGGTGACTAAGTTTTCTTTTTCCAGATGGTTTTTGATAAAATGACGATCAACCTCGACATGCTTAGTTCTGTCATGTTGAACAAGGTTGTGAGTTATGCTGATGACAACTTTGTTGTCGCAGAACAGTGAGATGAGAACATCGTCCTGAAGGTCCAGGTCTTGCAATAAGGTGCACAACCATAAACCTCCACAGAGGCCTTGAGACATTGACCGATACTCGGCTTCAGCGCTATATCTGCCACAACATTTTGCTTCTTACTACGCCACGTGACCAAATTTCCACCAACGAATGTGCAATACCCCGTTGTAGAGTTCCTGTCATCACAGCTTCCAGCCCGATCCACATCAGTAAAAACATCAATCTATAAATGATTCTTTGAAAACATCAGCCTCCGGCCCGGAGCCTTCTTTAAGTACCGTAATACGTGGTAGGTAGCATCTTGATGTCTGATCCTAGGGACATGCATGTATCTACTCAAGATTCCAACCTCATATGTGATGCCGGGACGAGTGTGGGAGGTGTATAAAACCTTCCCAATCAATCTCTGATAACTAGAAACGTCCGTGCGATCGCCATCGCTATCTTCATCGATCTTATGGTTCTCCTCCATAGGAGTATTAGCAGAGACACAATCAAGCATCCCAGTCTCTTTTAACAAATCCAACACATACTTGCGTTGTGAGATGAAGATACCCTGATCAGAATATGTCACTTCAATTCCGAGGAAGTAACGAAGCCTTCCCAAGTCCTTTACTTCAAACTCAGCTGACAGAAGAGCCTTTAGCTTTGAGATTTCATCCTTGTCATTTCCGATGATCATAATTTCATCAACATAGACAATAATAACTACAGTTTTTTCCTTCATTCTTCCTGACAGACAATGTGTGATCAGAATGTCCCTGTTTGTAGCCAAACTCGATCATGTCCTTGTGAAATCTGCCAAACTAAGCCCTGGGAGACTGCTTCAGCTTGTACAAAGATTTTCTTAAGTGACAAATAAGTCCTTCTTGTCCCTTCTTCACAAATCCTGGGGGAAATGTCATGCACACCTTTTCATCGAGATCACCGTGCAAAAACACATTTTTTACGTTCAGTTGATATAGATCCCAGCCCAAGCACGCAACACAAGATAGAATAACACGAACAGAGCTCATCTTTACTACCGGGGCAAATGTCTCCTGATAGTCGACTCCCTGAGTCTGGGCGTATCCACGAGCCACCAGACGGGCTTTATATCGTTCAACTTTACCATCCTAATTCTGCTTGACGAAGAAAACCATGTGCAATTCTTATCCAAGGCAGACATTTCCTCCTTCATTGCTTGAGCCCATGCCGGAATGCAAACCGCCTCTTGCCACATCTTAAGAATAGTGACCACGAACAAGGAAGATATAAAACCCGATGAAGCTGAGAAAGGTGATCATAAGCAACATGATTAAAGATAGAGTACTTCGTATATACAACCTTACCTCTTAGCACGACAAGGGAACATGCAGATCAACATCAGAATCTGAGTCCAAAGACGACACTGGCAGCGACAGAACAACGGATGACTGTTTAATTGTTTGCCGACGATGATATATATGAGGAAAAGGAGAGATGAGAGACGGATGATGGTATATGTCTGTAAACGACATAGACGTAGGAGACAAAGGGGGTGTAGATGTCGGAGGAAACGAAGGAGGTGTAGGAATAGTAGCTTGGTGGAAGATATGGTAGGTGAGGAGGAATCAAAGGGAGTGACACTGAATCTATGACATCATTCTCCCCCTGACGAGTGGAGTGACACTGAATCTATGACATCATTCTCCCCCTGACGAGTGGAGTGAGTCGAACCCTAGTAAGATTCCTCCTCGCGGAATGTCACGTCCATGGTATAGAAAACACGTCTGGAAGGGGGTGATAACACTGATACCTTTTAGTAATGACAAAGTAGCCAAGAAAGACACAACGGAGAGCCCGATGGTCAAGCTTGTCACAATGAGGCTGATGGACGTGAACAAAACAAACACACCGAAAGACGCGGGGTGGAAGATGAGAGATATGAACAACAAAAGTAGAGGAAAGACGGGCTAGAGGGGTAGAATAGTCTAGGACCCGTGAAGGAAGACGATTGATAAGATGAGTAGCAGTTAGGATGACATCACCCCAATATGATTTCGGGAGGTGCATGGTGGTGAGGAGGCACTGAGCAACATCAAGAAGATGTCAGTTTTTCCGTTCAGCAACACCATTTTGGGTGGAGATGTAAACACAAGTGGTTTGGTGTATAATCCCATGACTAGTGAGGTACGAGCCAAACGCTCCACGATCATCGTATTCTCCCCCATTATCACCGCGAAGAACACGAATATTACCATTGAACTGAGTTTGTACTATTTTATGGAAGGTTTGAAAAACCTGAAACACTTCTTTTTTTTTCTTTAAAAGATACACCCAAGTAGTGCAAGAAAAACAACCGATAAAAGTGACAAACCAACGATAACCAGTTCAAGATACAGCAGATGAAGACCCCCAAACATCAGAATGTTTAATAGCGAAAGGAATAGTGATAGGAGAAGATAAATGTGACGACAAATGTCGAACATGTTTTTACCTTTCACAAACATCACATTTTAAAGTTTTAATAAACGATAATAAAGTAGAAAATAGTTTCTGAAGGTAGACTAGAGAAGGATGACCAAAACGCAAATGCCAGCGTCGAGCCTCAGTAACTGTAACAGTGGAAGAAGAGAGAGCGAGGGACGCTGAAGTAGCATCCAGATAGTACAGGCCACCGCGATTCCTACCACTGCCATTGATTCGCTTCATACAAGTTCCTGAAAAACACAGAATCAAGGAAGAAGGTTACAAAACAGTTAAGAGAACGAGTGATATTTCTAATGGAAAGAAGGCTGCGAGGAAAAGAAGGAACATGCAGGACAAAAGAAAGGGAAAGAGAGGAGTAACAAGAAATGTTGCCCTTGCCCGCAATAGGGGACAAGGTTCCATTTGCAGAGATAAACTTGTTCTTACCAGACAAGGGAGTGTAGGTAGAAAAACCTGAGGAGGAGCCGGTCATGTGATCGGTAGCTTCCGAGTCTATGATCCACTTAGACGGAGGTATCACAACAACATGGGCACTGATCATAGCAGCAGTAACAAAGGAAGTAGAAGCATCACTCTGGGAAGTCTTACTGGGAGTGCAAGAGGCGATGGAGAGCATCCAATTTTGACGCAGTAAAATGTCTCGGGGGCTGACCATGATGGTCGTCATGAACCTTAGTGGAGTAAGCAACGTCATAAGGACGGAATTACTCTGACGGGCTCCCCCTCGTCCTGACCCACGACCACGTCCTCGTCCACGACCGGATCCAGGGGGAGCAAGATGAGGATGGAGCTTGAAGCACACCTCCCGAGTATAGCCCCTGCGACCACAGTAATCACAAGTAGGAACAAAGTGGTATGGTTGGAGCCACCTCGACCAACACTAGTAAAGGCAGAGCAATCAGAAGGAGGGGCAGCTGTGCCGAGGGACCTCCGACGGTCTTCACTGCCAAGAACCATGCTGAAGGCCTCCCGACCTCCCGAAGAGATGAGAGGGAAGATCGGTGTAGAATATTCGTGCGAACCATATCCAGTTCCATGTTCAAGCCCATCAGAAACACATGAAGACAAAATCGTTTGTCCCTTCTCTGCAACAGAACTGCATCGACAGTGCAGGCAGGAGTAAATTGTTCAAAATATTCCAATTCCTGAGAGATACGCTCGAACTCAGAGAAGTAGGTAGACACCGCCATGGTGCCCTGTCGTAACTCCAGCATACGACGTGTCAGCTCATAAATTTGAGTGGAATTGCCGATCTGAGAATAAGTCTCGCGAGCCCGATTCTAGATCTCATAGGCAGAGTCCAACATATAACTCTGGTACACCCTCGGGGACATGAAATGAAGGAGCCATGAAGCAAGAGAATTTTCAGAATCCCAACGCTTCCATGTTGGATCATCCAGAGGGGGGGCCACGATTGTCCCATCGATATATTCGAACATCTGATGACCACGAATAACATGTTGAGCGACACGAGACCATTCTAGATAATTCTCCCTATCCAGAAGAACAATAGTGATCTTCAAGGAGCCAGTGTGGTCATGAGTCCGCTGAGGGTCACTTATCTGGGGCGTCACAACACATGGCGAGGAGGTAGAAGAATCGACCATGGCAGGAGAACTATCCATGACAAACTGAAAACTGGAAGAAGGCAGCACTATTGTGGCCGATTACTCATATTGAACAAGATATCTGAGAACATCACAGTTGGGGCCATGGCAGTCGGCCTGCAGATCGCAGCCAGAGGAGTAGTCGGCCTGAAAATAGCGGCCAGAGGAGTAGTCGGCCTGGAGAAACAGAAGCCCCCGCTGGAGCAGGAAGGTTGGAGAAGCTAGAGCAAGAAGGCTGGAGACACCTGGATCAGATACAGACACCGCTGGATCTGGATCGCGTTGGATGCAGGCCGGAGAAGCAGATGACGCTGGATCACGTCGATGAAGAAGCGTTACACCGGCACTGGAAGAGAGAAAGAACGCCGGAGAAGCAGATGGCGCTGGACGTCGTGGAGAAATAACGCCGGCGCTGGACGAGAAAAATAAGAGGAGCGGCGGTCCACCGACGTGCGTCACCAGGAGGGGCGGCGTGCTCCTTCAGCGCGGGCAACCGCCGACAAGATCGCCGCGGAAGAGCATGGCGAAAGTCCTCAAACCAGCGAGGCAGAGCAAGCACGGAAGAAGTGAGCACGGGAGAGGCGGCAGAGAGGAGAAAGATGAGCGGGTACGGGAGATTAGGTTTCCCTCTGATACCAAGTTGAGAGGAAAAAACCAGAATGATTATTATTAGCCCTATACTCATATATATTGAGTAAGAGAAAAACGTACAAAGACCAAAACACGCTTATGAGGGTAAAATATGAAATATAAGAGCGGACTTGATATAATTCAACTTAAACATCTCAAAAGGGTCATGCTTCTATGGAAAAAATGATGTAAAATCTCCCACTGTGTCGTTAATTGGCCCTGAATCATGAAAAAAAGTGCAGCCCAGTGCACAAAGCATCCCCACACAATGAGGGTCCAAGGAAGGGTCCCACCACAAGGGTGAAATGTAGGCAAACCTTACCCTGAATCATGAAAAATACAACAAAAATCAAAGTGCAGGAAACAACATAGCAGAATCAATTTAATAATCATTGATAACCAAGTCACACCAGCAAACAACACCACATAATGATTATAAATCCAACCGAAAACTAGAGCCAACCCCAAACTAATAAACAAAAAATGGTTTAAAAGAACTTCAATATAAAGATTTCCATTAAAATACTGCAAGATTTTAAGCAAGGAAATTTAAGAGGTTATTCGGAAGCACAACCTATAATCCAATAGTAAAAGAGCAAAATTTAGGCTATACTTGATAGAAATCAGGAAGAAGCATATTGGAACTAATAAAATCGAACTCACCCATTTTTATTTTGAAATCAAGATAGAGCGAGAACCTTTGATTATAATCATTAATGGATTAACAAATGAAACTATAGCGTCAACTGAATCCTATCTACTGAAACCATTAAAATTTCTGAGGTAAATTTAACCGGAAGCCTAAATATCCAGTGCAAGGTAGCATAAGTACACCAACCCACTCAATAGAATGATGAAGCTGAATTATTGCTAATTAAAATAGTTTAACATCCGTCATAATATAAAAAATGGTTACTAAGATCACCTGAAAGTAATTGAAGCTCACCTGAGAAGGAGGGCCTATGTTCTCCTTTCCTAGGCAGTGACTAGAGATCTGAGAGAAGAGTTGAGAGATCAGATTAACAAAAAGCAGATGGCCTACATGTAAGCTGTTGACTGCAGGAGAAATTAAGTGAGAATGAAATACCCTAATTTCTATCTTTCCGGTGGGGGGTTCTTAAAGCTGGATGAAATGAAAACCCTGTTAAAAAGGAGAAAATACAGTGAAGTACAATGAACAAAATAGTTTCGAATGAACATGAATTGAAGCAAAGAAAATAGCAAGCATACCAAAGATTGAGTCCCTGTGAGGCTTCCGTTCAACATTGCATTGTAGTGGGAAGGTCCCCTAATGATTCAGAGAATGGAGCACTGGACTAGTTCTCAACAAAATTGTATTGTATTTCCCAAAGGGAACCAAATCCCATGTGCATAGGTACGTAGATTGACATCAAAATGTTCAAATGAACGCTTTGTTCGCAACCAAGAATTGCGATTCAGTAAAAAATTTGTTTAAAAATCAACGAAGACTTTGTCGTTGTCCAATTTCTCTTAAGGTTTAGCAATGGCCCAAAATTCCATTTTCGGACCTTAAACTGCCATTATTCTTCTCTATACTGTTAGGTTATTTAATGTTTTTGTTAATGGTGTGGTTTCTATGTCTTGTAAGAACCTAAACTTATGTTTTCATAATAATTATTACAAATTCATTGACATGATAAATTTAAAATTAAGCTTAGAAACTACACTCACGCATAAAATTTGACCTATTCAATGTGTTTTATCTTGGAATCTAAAGGCCAAATATTATTTGCAAAGCCTTCCAACAATAAGGCAAGGCAATGTTGCAGAGATGTTATTGATTCTAAGTGGATCACTGAAACAAAGACCTAGTCATCCATAGAATATTTCATGGTCAATGTGATTAAGGTATATATTCTACATAATCATGCAAAACTAATTCTACTGTTGCAAAACAAATCATCACCTTGTATTTGATCAGTAGAGAAAATAAGAATGGTATGTGAGGTAGGACTCCGATGCATCTGATCACATGTGTGCAATAAAAGCATAGGTGAATGAGGATTCTCGATGCCCTCAGTTTGGGATGTTTTTGGATCATCGTGGATTGAAGAGTGGAATTGAAGATGTGGCCAGGTTCGTTCGCTGGAAGGATGCCGAAGGAAGCTTCAGAAAACTCATATTTGTCAAAAGTATTTTTTTAGGAGGGTTCGCGCGAGGGCTTTGTGCATGCCCTGGTTCGCCAGAATGATACTGGAGGAAGCTTCAGAAGATTGCCAAAAGGATTCTTGAAGAGGCTTCAGGCGAGGGTGCCAGATTTGGGTGAGGGCTTCCTGAGAAAGTCACCTGTTTGGGGGCGAGGGCTTCAAACATGCCCCAGTTCACTATCAAGATGTTGGAGGAAGCCTCAGAAGATTTCTAGAAGGATTCTTGAAGAGGCTTCAGGCTTCAGGCGAAGGCTAAGGGCGAGGGACTCAGGCAAGAACTTCTTGAGAAGGTCGGTCACGTAGAAGGAAGAAGTGAGCGTAAATGAGACAATTCTGAGTGATTGTTCAGACTTATAGGTTCGCCGAGATGGAATTGAGCTCTGAGATCAAATAGCCGAGATGAAGAAGCTTTGCCTTATAAACAAAATGTCGTTGGGAGAGGAGCATAAATGGAAAGTACGATTTGGATTGCCAAGCCACTCTTTATTGGAGTTAACGATCTTGATTTTTTTGTCGACATCCGAAGGCTAATTTGAAACCTAGGTGTTAACTAAATGTGTGTGTGCGATGATAAAAATACATGTGTTCATTTCTAACGCTCTTTCAAGCCGGTGGATATATATCATGAAAACCAAGCTTGTTATATATATAACTGATTTTTGGCTCCAATCTCGGTGTGTTTAGTTCTCTCGTTGAACACATGATTTGATGCAATATGTATCACAAACTGATTATCACACAAAACTTTTGTGGGAACCTCAACGCAATTAACAATTGTTTAACCATAGTAGCACACATCTTGCTATCACCATTGAATAGTATTCTGCTTCTGCACGCAACCTTGCCATTACTAACTGTTACTTACTTTTTAGGAATTAGTGTCACGACCCGTCTCGACAAAAGTCAGAATGCGCTTCGGGACGAGTCGTGATGCCACAGGCATGAGCGGAAAGAAAGTCATGTCTGCTAAGGCAGAATCAGAGAAGCTGATAATAGTTTTAAAATAGTTACTAAAGAGTAAAATAACTTGATTTATATGCAGAAGCTTTTAAATTCATCAGTGAAAAGAGATTTGATGCACATGTATTTTGAAAAATTCATTTTTTGCAGGCTGTTACTGTAGTTTTCATGCAGTTATGATTCAACAGATGGTGCACATGCGTTAATTTCAGATTCTAGTACATAAATATTTAAGTAGCCTAGCAGTTGTCCATGATATCAGAGAATATGACTGATTGCAATTATTACATAAAAGAATTTAATTGACAGTAAAAGAAATGTAATCATAGAACCTGGAGCTTGATGCTGATCGGGGGCGAGGACCTGGAGGCGCTGCACGAATTCTAAGGCAATTCCAAAACATAAAGGAAAAACCTCAGAACATTGAAATAAATAGGAGCACAGTAAGAGTAAAGCGCAGTAAGAGAAGCAGAAATATATGAGTGCATCAGTTTCTCATAAAGCTATGTTATTCGAGACAAACAAATAGAAATGTTAAACAGAACAAGTTAGTTTATTATACTACTCTGGAGTATAACATTTAGATGGACCAAAAGATGTCATTAGCGGTAATCAGTGAAAAGTGGAAGTGTTTTATTTGATGCACGTGATTCTGATGCAAGTCTGAACGCAAGGCTTATCAAAATAGTTGAGCTTGCTATGGCCATTTGTTGGTTTCCGTTGTCAGTCAAGCGGAAACTCGAGTCAAAGCGTCACATCAATTGAACACTACCCTTCACTGATTGTGTATGACATTAATGACTTCAAAAATTCATGATTTTAGGAGATTCGTAACATGTAGAGACCGGATGCAAATTTAGCGATACAACTGTACAATATTAGAGTTCATGAATGCGTCAAGAGAGGGCTTGAGTTATGGAGGCACATTCGCTCAATTCTTAGAACAGACCTAAGAAACCAGACAGACGTCAGAAACCGAATTTGATGACAGCAGATTCGATGACACAAGATTCTTCATCACAAGATTCGACGACACGACAAAACCGGATAAGGAGCAATATATTTAGCGGGTTCAAGTATGTACGAGTGATACGATCGTCATACACTACTTTTCTGGACATTTAATATTCCTTTAGATTAATCATTTTCAGACATAAATATTCTCCAAATAAGCTGTATATATGTATATACGAGCATGACACAAATCACCAATCATTTAATTGTAACAAGTAATCTTAACTGTATCCTTCAAAATAATCATTGTGGATGTTCACATAAACTATAGGTCTCCTAATCATCTATCAAATGAGATCCAATTCATGTAAGTGCGAATCCAAATGACACAATTCTTACAATTCCTAATAATTCTCATTAGGATATTCGTTAATCATTCCAACATATTTCAGTTTATACATCAAACAAGAAAATTCGTATAATCATAAGATCAGACCAAATAATTGAAATTCAATGATTGCAAGGAAGAGGGAGATCTCTACTTGCCTGAAAGAGGCTAAAACTGGCGGCGGCTAAGTGCGCAAGCGAAAACAGAAATCCTGACTGGACCTGTTCAAGAACAATCACAGACAATATTTGATAAATAGACCTGGCATGGATCCAAAATCCTAGCACAAGCAATTAAGCAATACATAGCTAAATCATGAGAGGACTAAGAAGTTTACCTCTCTCATGAGTGAGGGGAGAAGAGATTCCACGCGGAGACGGAGACTTGGCGATGCTCGGCTAGGGGAACCCTAAATCGGAGAGAGCTTCCTTCACGAACCGTCAAAGAGTGCGACGAACGATGTCAGAGAACACATCTACAACAAGAAATAACTGATTCTTATGGGGCAAAAATCAGAAACACGAGCTATACAAAATTTGGAGACAAATAATCCCTAAGCAAAACAAGAAAATCTGAATAGAGGAGGGAAGGAAACCTTAGCGAAATCAGAGCCCATGAAAGAGGGAAAGCGACTGTCGGAGGGAGAGAAGGCGGCTGCCGGCCTTGGAGTAGAGGGAGGAGGCGGCTGCCGGCCTCCAGGAGGCGAGAATAACTGGATGCAGCGGCTGCTGGAGGAGGCAGAGCCCCTGTCGGCCATGACAGGAGGAAGAGGCGAAGTCGGCACCTGGAGAGGAAGCAGGAGAGGCACCGGCCCTTGGCTGCCAGCTAGAGAAAGAGGGGGAGGAGCAGGCGGGGTCGACGACGAGCAGGAGGCGCGGGAATCGGGAGCGGGTTGCGGCTTCAGCGGGAGACGGGATCTGCGTGTGCGGGAGCTGGGGTTTGCGGGATACGGTGCTTGCCCTAGACCGACGGGTTTAAGAAGGGGGGATTGGCTCGGGTTAGGTAGGAATAGATTAGGTTTTTTTTATATAAATAATAAAATAGGTTTTTATAAAACCGGGTTGTTACAATTAGGTTTCCTCCAAGTAAGATGCAATATCCTGATGTGGAGCGTCTATATAAAGGAGATTTTACCCAATATGCATTAGTATATCCCATAATCTATTGGTGACTTAGGTTCTGAAGAAGTATATCGAGTAATTTGGATCATTGTTTAACAATGCTCCTTGCAAGTTCTGTTGAGAAACTGATTGACTGCATTAACTGCAAATGAGATATATGGTTGTGTGACAGTGAGATAATTTAGGCCTCATTTGGCGCGATATTTTCACGTCGGTGGCGGGAGCAAATCCCGCTACACGGCTGAAAAACAAACGACTGGTGCAGGCATTTGCTCCTGCAAATAGGCGAAAAAGCTCGTCGGTCCCAACCTTCCCTTCCCAGAAGCTGGGTGCAGCCGCCACCGCCGCGCTAAATGAGGCCTTAGTTTCTTAACTAGTCGCAATATCGTCATGGATCTTCATAACGGCCATTGATCAGGTACAAGTTGTCAGTTGGATCTATAGATGTATTTGGTTGCTTTGAACCAAGCATGCATGTGTCTTCCAGAATGTTCAACACATATTTCCTTTGAGATATGAAAATATATTTTTGTGTCCTGGATACTTCAATCCTAAGGAAGCATCTCAACATTTGTAAACCCTTGATCTAAAACAATCAATGTAGATGACTCTTTAGGTGACAAATATTGTTAGTATCATCTCCATTAAAAATGATATCATCCACAAACACAATAAGTTGAATCTTTTTCCCCGATTCAAAGGTGAGATGAAGACAATGATCTGAAGTGTCGATGACATGACAAATTGTCGATTAATTGAATTGAACCTACTAAAACGGGCTCGTGGTGATTGTTTAAACCATTTTAAAACTTTTTTTGCGACAAACCAGACCAAACACCTCTCGAGCAATGAAGCCAGGTGATTGTTTCATATGTACCTCTTTATTCAAGTCAACATGGAGAAAATCATTCTTGATATACAGCTGATGAATAGGCCAATCATGAAACACAACAAAATTCATAATGATATAAACGAAGGTAATCTTAACAACTGGTGAAAAATTATTCATACAGTCAACCCCAAAAACATTGAGTCTACTTCTTTGCCACTAATCGTGGCTTCAGTCTATCACCAGTGCCGTCATGAGAGCATTTTATTGCATAAATTCATATGCACCCAACTGTAGACTTCCCTGCTTGAAGCTTAACCAAACACCTCTTTGTGCAATGAAACCAGATGATTGTTTCATACATACCTCCCTATCCAAGTCGCCTATGGAGAAAATCATTCTTGATATCTAGCTGATGAATAGGCCAATCATGAACCATAGCGAAATTCATGAAGATATAAATGGAGGTAATCTTAGCAACGAGTGAAAAACTATTCATGTAGTCAACCCTAAAAACCTTGAGTCTACCTCTTTGTATCAATCGAGGCTTCAGACTATCATCAATGCCATCATGAGAGCATTTTATTGCATAAATTCACATGCACCCAACTGTACACTTCCCTGCATGAAGCTTAACCAGATCCCAAGTGCCATTCGAGTTCCAAGATTTCATTTCCTCAATCAAGGCTTCCCTCCACGTAGGGTGAGATATGACAATAGATAATGTTGTCCCTATAATAATTGAAGATAGGGAAGTGATTAATGGTCGTTAATTTGGAGACACGCAATTGTAGAAAACTAAATGTGATACAAGGTGATAAATGACACAAGTACTATTAGGCTTACAAATGACAATGGTGTGCTCATCAACAAGTGGTAATGGGTTGTCGGGTGCAGAGGAGTCGTTAACCAAGGATGTCATTGTTACATGTGTGAGACCATTTACAGATTCACAATGTCAATGTTTGGAGTGAAGACATGACCCAGGACTATAAGCCTGAAGTTGAGCTGACGGAACCACTTTAGATGAGATATTCAGACTATGTAGTACAACAAGAAGAGGACCGGGAACAAGGAGTTTGACCCGTGAAGATTTGGCTAACTCACAAAACTTGACGTGTCAAAGCAGGAATGGTCTCAAAAAAGTGACATCACCATAAACGAATGCTCTGCAAATGGAAGGTGAATAACATTGATAGCATTTATGAGTCTAAGAATATCCTAAGAACACACACTTGACTGCCTTAGGGGATAACTTACTCTAACTCACTGAAAGATTATGAATGAAACAGGTGCAACCAAACACTCGAGGAACATGTAATAGAAAGTCCCCAGAAAATGGAGTAAAAAACGGCACTTGGTGATGCAATGTTGAAGACGACATGCAATTAATGAGATAAAACACAATTAGAATAACATCATCCCAAGATAGAGTAAAAACTTGCATATGAATAAGCAAGGTATGAATCATTTCAACTAAATACCGCTTCTTTCTTTCAACAATCCCGTTTTGTTACGGAGTATGAGAATACACGGTCTGCCGGATCATGTCCGATGAGGGCATGAAACTCTGACAATTGTGATGAAATGCTCATGTGCATTATCAAATTGAAGAACATGTATTGGGCTGTTGAAATGAGTTTTAATTTCCAAACCACAAATTGATATTTTTGAAATAATTCATTACAATTTTTCGGCAAGAACCACCATCTCATGCGAGAAAAATCATCAATCGAGGCTTTAGTCGATCATCAGTGTCATCATGAGAGCATTTTATTGCATAAATTCACACACACCCTACTGTAGACTTCCGTGCATACAGCTTAACCAGATCCCAAGTGCCATTCTAGTTCAAAAATTTCATTTCCTCAATCAAGGCTTCCCTCCACCCAGGGTGAGATATGACAACAAATAATGTTGTCACTATAGCAATTGAAGATAGGGAAGTGATAAATTGTTGATATTTTGGAGACAAGCAATCGTAGAAAACTATATGTAATATAAGGTGATAAATGACGCAAGTACTATTAGGTTTACAATGACAATGGTGTGCTCGTCAACAAATGGTAATGGGTTGTCAAGCGCAGAGGAGTCGTTAACCAAAGATGTCATTGGTACATGTGTAAGACCATTTACTGATTCACAATGTCAATGTCTGGAGTGAAGACATGACCCATGACTATAAGCCTGAAGTTGAGCTAGTGGAACCACTTTAGATGAGATTTCCAGACTAGGTAGTACAACAAGAAAAGGACCAGAAACAAGGAGTTTGTCCTGGAAAGATTTGACTAACTCACAAAACTGGATGTGTCAAAGCAGGAATGGTCTCAAAAAAGTGACATTGGCAGAAATGAATGCTCTGCGAAGGGAAAGTGAATAACACTGATAGCATTTTTGAGTCCAAGAATATCCTAACAACACACACTTGACTGTTTTAGGAGATGACTTATTCTGACTCGCTGAAAGATTATGAATGAAACGGGTGCAACCAAACACTCGAGGAACAACATGTAATAGAAAGTCTCGAGGAAATGGAATAAAAACGACACTTGGTGATGCAATGTTGAAGGCGACATGCAATTAATAAGATTACACACAATTAGAATAACATCATCCCAAGATAGAGTAAAAACTTGCATATGAATAAGCCAGGTATGAATCATTTCAAGTTTCAACTAAATGCTGATCCTTTCTTTCAACAATCCTGTTTTGTTGTGTAGTATGAGAATACAGGGTTTGCGGAATCATGCCCGATGAGGACATGAAAGTCTGATAATTGTGAGGAAATGCTCGCGTGCATTATCAAATTGAAGAACATGCATTGGGCTGTTGAAATGAGTTTTAATTTCCGAACAAAAATTGAAAACTTTGAAATAATTCACTACGATTTTTCGGCAAGAACAACTGTCTCATGCAAGAAAAGTCATCAATGAACCAAGACCAAGTTTTGACCCGACCCTACTGGGCCCCTATATGTCAAATTGGACCAAGGCAAAGGGTGCAGAGAGATGCTTATGGGATCTAAAAAAAGAATGTTTTTCTAAGTGACAAGATTCACACTCAAAGAGTTTTGAGATTAGATAGAAAAGGAACCCTTTGAAGTCTTAGCAATCCAGGATGTCCCAACTGACAATGAGTTTGACAATCCTCATTTTTGGTCCAGTTCTTCTTCTGATGATGAAAGTTCATCCCAAGTGGCGGTCATGACAGTCTTCGTAGAAGAGCCTGTAACAAGGTAGTAGATGCTCTTGGATTCACGTCGATGATGATGTTGGATAAGATCATGAATGAAAATAACATTATATAAAAAAAGTAGGAACAAATGAAGCCTAGTAAAGAGATAAGTGAGTTTAATAATGTTAATACCTTAAGTGAACAAAATAGATCCATCATCAAGATTAACATGTGGAGCAAATGGTGGTTTGTGCAGTTGATGAATCAAACTTTCATTACCGCACATATGCTCAGAAACTCCTGAATCAATGATCCAGGTGAATAAAATTGATGACTAAGATATGAAAGTTGTGGGAGCCGCTTTACTGGAGATAGAACATGTGTTTGTGAAACTATAAAATTTGGGAATTGTTTTTAGCAGGGGTCGGAGCAGGAATGTCTGATGTACCCGATGAATCTGCAAACATATTGATAAATTCCACATCATAATGGTGTGGTGATGATTTAGGGATTGTCGGGACTAGCCTTAACTGATTGACTGTCGGTGTTTGTTTGCTCATGAAGAAAAAAATTGAAAAACACTTGGTATCAATAGCTAGGGGTCTGGAACAGCACTAGAAATCAACATAGAATATTGACGAGATCCGGGCGACTCACTCGAGATATGAACAAGGAAGATTGATTAGATTTGGGGTCAACTGGAACAAAATATTTCGAAGATTGATCAAGTTAGTAGGAGATTAACTACGACTGTGGAGATGGATCGTTGTGGTTCAACAACATTGGATATTTGCAGATCGATGGTGTTGGAGATTGATTGAGATTCCCGAATGCTGGATTGTTACATGAGATCGCTGTAGAAGATCGTTTGCAACTTTGGCTCACTTTAGGAGATCTTTGCAATAGAAGGTTGGGATTCTTTGCTAGATCGACAATTGATGATTCATCTACAAAATCGAACAATAAAGGGATACAAAAATTACTACGAGAAATTTCTGGCATCGTCGAGCTTCCATGGACCACGACGGGCTCTACAAACAAGGAGATCGTCGAGGTTCATCGATCAACTCGATGTTCTATTTGACAGGAAGAGAGATTCACGACCAAGAGTTGCATTAGACTACAACTTTATAGGAGATAATTTGGTGAGACCTTAGTTATTAATGGCGCAAGACGCACCAAAGCGCACCAAGGCGCAAAGAGGTCTTGGAGCCTAGGCGCAAGGCTCAAGGCCCAGACACGCGCCTGACAAAGGCAAGAGACAACCACATCTATTTTAAATAATCAGCATCAAACGTCATTTCAACTCCTCTATCAAATTATTAATCTAGTTTACTAATTAATCATTCATTACCATCATTTATATCTCTTTAAAAATAGAATCAATGTGGTTACTGGCATCCTATCTAAGTCTCAACGCACAATTATCTTTCACAAACACTAAATTAATAAAAAAAATGAGTTCTTACCTTTTTTTAATTTTTAAAGAAAATAATTTATAGCAAAAATCTCACTCAGACACGCCTTTTATATCTAAATGCATGAATAAGGCGCAGAGAGGCGCAAATCTCTGAGCCTGGAGCCTTAGGCGAGCTTAAGGCGTGCCTTTAATAACATCGGGTGAGACGAGTGACGTCTAGGTATAGAACCCGCTCTATATGTACACATTGAGTGAGGGTTACTACATACACCCCTTTACCTTAATGATATTAAGTTGTTAACTGTGGAAAATAGTATCTTAAGTTTTATTTCATCCCCATTTAGTATATATACATACAAATACACTAAATACGCAATATTAAACACCAACACTCTCCCTTAAGATGAGCGAAAGATATCTACTAAACTCATCGTGTCACACAATCTAAATAAATTAAGTGAGCTAAGTCCCTTAGTGATACAGTCAACCACTTGCTCTTTAGTAACATGTCCCAGCTCCAGTACACGACTATCAAACTTTTCTTTGATGAAGAATCTATCGATCTCTATATGCTTGGTTATGTCATGTTGAACATGGTTATTTGCAATGTTAATTGTTGACTTGTTGACACACTGTAATGTCATTTGACCCCTTAGTCTATCTGAGCTCTACCAGTAGGGCTTTCAACCATAACATCTCTCTATACCTAAGGCTATGACCCTACATTATGCCTCAATTGTAGATCTCGCAACAACAGTTTGCTTCTTGCTCTTCCAGGAGACCAGATTTTCCCTTACAAACATGCAATATTCGGACGCGGGCCTCCTGTCATTAGCGCAACTAGCCCAATCAGAATTGCAATAGCCCTCGATGTTCAAATGTCCATTCCTCCGGAAGATCAACTTTTTTCCTGGCGCACTCTTCTAGTATTCTTAGAATCTGATACACAACATTCATGTGACCCTTCCTTAGATCATGCATATAGCGGGCCACTCACAACAACAAATATGTCAGGACGAGCGTGACTCAGATAGATCAAGCAGCATACCAACTTCTAGCACCTCTCTCTGTCGACCGACTCTCCCGCCTCAACACTAAGCTTTAACTTTTGATCAATGAGAGCTACTGCAGGCCTGCACCCCAACGTACCTGTCTCTTTCAGCAGATTTAACTTATATTTTCGTTGAGATAGATTAATGCCCTCTTCCCCACGAGTTACCTGAGCTCTAAGGAAATATCTTAGCTTCCCCAAATCCTTAACTCAAATTCTTTACCCAAACTCGTCTTTAGGTAAGTAATTTCACTCTCATCATCACCAGTGGTAATCGTATCGTCTACATACACAACAAACATTATAGTATGAACTCCTCATCGCCTAAAGAATATTGTATGGTTAGCATTGGTCTGTTGATTTCCCATGCCTACCATGACTCTCCTAAACCTGTCAAATTAGGCTCGAGGAGACTGCTTTAGTCTATAAAGAGACTTCTTGAGTCCATACACCTTACCCTCCGTTTGTTTCGTGCAAAACCTGTCGGTACCTCCATGCAAACCTCTTCCAACAAATCTTCATGAAGAAAAACATTCTTCACATCGAGCTGGTGTTGTTTTCATCCCCCATTCTCTGTCAAGGACATCCGTGTCCGCACCATGATCATTTTTGCCACGGGTGCAAAGGTCTCATCATAATCAATGTCATAAGTCAAATTGTACTCTCTTGCTACCAATCGAGCCTTGTAGTGCTTAGACCGACCCTCTGGGTTTTGTTTCTAAGTCAAGACTCACTGGCACCTATCTGCCCTTTTGCCCAACAGAGGTAACACAAGCTCCCGGGTTTTGTCCTTTTATAGTGCCCAAAGTTCCTTTAGCATTGCAACATTTCACTTTGAATCTGTCTTAGCAACTTGACAACACTTAGGAATAGAGATAATGTCCAAAGATGTAATGAATGTTTCAAGCACAGGTGATATGCGAGAGTAAGAAGCAAACTGGGCAATATCATGATAAAAACCATATCGATCAGGTGAGACTCCCGCTTTGCTGCGAGTAAGTCCTCCTTACCGGTAGAGTAGTGGAGTAGAGAGACGAGGAATCATATCACCTGTGTATTTTGAGGTTGAGGTTAATGGTGTAGGTGTCTTTAGGAGTCGGAGTGGGCAGATGCAAGGGACTTGGCACAAGTGGAATTGTAGCCACGATTCCCTCATTATGTTGTCTTCTCATCATATACACTCGTAGCACCCCCTGAGCCTGAGGTCTACCATCCTCTGATCTTAGGTCCCCCCAAGTCCGAGGTTCACCATCCTCAGATCTAAGCTCCCCCTGAGCTTGAGATCCACCTATCTAAGATTCATTCTCCTCATACACCAGCATCACAACCAACTCCACACTCGATATAAGAGGCAGAGAGATACTCATTATCTTCCTATCGCCACCACTGTTATCCCCCCCACCTCATACTATTTGTAACGAGCGAGTCCACAAGGCGCAAGTCAACTAGAGATGAATAGTATTGCTCAAACTCTCAAAATGTGGCATTCATATTTACGAAGAACCTCCTCTCTGACAAACCCCAACATACATACATGTTACGTGCTGCGTATTATTATTACCCAGGTTTCTAGCCGTTATCATTATGTAAGAGCCTTGAGCCCCGACTCTAATATTAGGTGTCATCACTAGTGTTTTGTTTTCTTATATTGTTGTCGCCTATATGAAGGCATGTGTATTGTATGCGGTTGGATATGAAATGAAGTCTAGTTTTCTTCGTGCTTTGTTGTGAGATATTGATGGCTCTCTCCTCCAACGAGCAACCCCGCTTAGGCAGCCGCGATTAAGGGCTCTGTTGTATCCCCCACCACCGCCATCTCCTCCACCTCTGACCTCTCCACCGACGACATCATAAGACCCGTAACAACTTGGTATCAGAGGGAACATCCTCCCACGTCCGCTTATTCGACACCAACAGCCGCTGTTCTTCCGCTCTAGCGCTTGTTTTCGCTTTCGGGAGATCAATTCAGCAACCGACGAGTGCCGGTGTTCTGCATTTCTCTGCTTACGCCAGTCAATTCTCTGCCCAGCAAGCCCCACGCCCCCCCTCTCTCGCAACTTCACGCGTCGGCCAGCTTTCGGCCCAGCAACAACTTCGCAGGCGTCGTCGAGCCCCGACCCTGCAACATCGCCGCAACCCGCCATCTATTCCATTCCCGCCTGACAACCCCAAGCCGCACGCCGTCGAGCCCTACTTGCATTATCGCCGCAGCCGCCGCTTCTCCAAGGGCCGCCCTGCCATCCCGATCCCCTTCCCTGCCGTATCGCCGCAGCCGCTGCTTCCCTCGAACCGCTCACATCGCCCTGCTTTCCTTGAGCCGCCCGCACTCCTGCGTTTCATCGAGCCCACCCCCGCACAACCCTTGCAGCATAGATGTTTAAATTTTTTAACTCCGTGGACCCCACAATCACTCCCTCTCCCAACTCCTTTACATATTTAATTACCCGATGTTTCGTATTGTTTTTTAATACAGATTGTTCCGGAGACCCCACAGACCTGTTTCAAATTATTTAACCCAACCCAACACCCCTAATTTTAATTTCAACCTCCGGGCTAGTCTTTTTTTTTGAGATGTACTTCTAATTTCCAGCGGACCCTTCTCTTTTGGTGCCAACATTGGGCGTCACCGCGGCTCTCGTGGTCACTCCCAGTCTTCCGACTCGGCGCAATCCCACCGACCAGTCACCTGTTCTTCTTCTCGCTCCTCCACTCACACTATGGGTGACTCATTTGAACAACTCAATCAGATTATGATCATGCTTCAGGCCGTCATTGCGCAACAAGCTGCGCACACTGCTCTCGGGGACCGTCAACTGGAGGCCATCATTGCGCTCTCCAAGCGCATCGATGATCTGTCTACCCCCCTGACACACGATCATGCCAGCAACAGTCAGACACAACCACTTCTCCGCACTGCCCCGCCGCCCCTGACCGTCCACGAGCCGCCGCCTCCAGTCCTCGCGCACCCCGACACAACGATTGTACCACGCTATACCAGATTGGAATTTCCAACCTATGATGAGAAAAGTGATCCTTTGAGTTGGCTCAACAAGTATGAGCAATTCTTCGACCACCAACAAACTCCGGCAGCAGATCAGATCCATTTAACATCCTTCCATATGCTCGACTCCGCTGTTTTATGAGCTTCTCGACTTCTCACCGACAGACCGAATCTGATTTGGGACGACTTCAAGCGACTCTACAACGTGCGTTTCGGTCCTCCTATCCGCAGTAACTCCCTCGGCTCACTCACATCACGCCAAATCGGTACCGTGGACGAGTAACATGAACAATTTCAGCTTCTATTAGTGCATGTCCCTCTTGCCCCGGTTATGCAAGTCGACATTTTCATCGCAGGACTTCACAAGCGACTGTGACTCGATGTTGTGTTTGAGGCCCCTCTGGACTTAGTAACCGCTATGAGTCTGGCCCGGCTCTGCGATCGTCGCCTCCAGCTGGCCCAGGAAATCTATCCACCTACCACAAACATTATTCAACCAGGCCGCATCAAGGGCCCCCCAACCACAACGGTCAGCCGCTTATCTCAGGCTGAGATGCTGCACCGCCGCGCTCAGAGATTATGTTTCAACTGCGACGAGCAGTACACTCGCGGCCACAAATGCAACCAGCTTTTATACCTGCACATTGAGGATTCTGACGACGAAGGCATCTGATAAAGCTTGAGGACAAGATTTTTTTGGAGGAAGGGTGAGATGTTACGTGCTGCGTATTATTATTACCTAGGTTTCTAGTTGTTATCATTATGTAAGAGTCTTGAGCCCCGAGTCTAATATTAGATGTCATCATTATTGTTTTGTCTTCTTTTATTGTTGTAGCCTATATAAAGGCATGGGTATTGTATGTGGTTGGATAAGAAATGAAGTTTAGTTTTCCTTGTCATTTTTTGTGAGATATTGGTGGCTCTCTCCTCCAACGAGCAACCTCGCTTAGGCAGCCGTGATTAAGGGATTCGTTGTATCCCACACCACCGCCATCTCCTCGACCTCCCGACCTCTCCACTGGCGACATCATAAGCCCCGTAACAATACCTCTTTCGAGTGGCCGAATACCCAACAAGAACACATTTCACAGCCCTTGGATCCAACTTTCCCACATTTAGTTTATTGTCATGCACGAAGCACACACAACCAAAGATTTTTAGAGGAAGAATATTGTCATTCTTACCTCGCAACATCTCAACCAGAGACTTCCAATTCAATACTCGTAAAGGCATCTGATTGATTAAATAGGTCGTTGTCAGGACTGCTTGCCCCCACAAGTACTTTGACATCTACATCGATATCATCATACTCCGAGTTACCTCAAGAAGATACATGTTTTTCGTTCGGCTTCCCTATTCTGCTCTGGTGTGTATGACCAAGTGGTTTGATGTTAGATTCTTGGTGATGACAAATACTCCCCAAATGCCCTGTTGGTGTACTTTGTCTCATTGCCAGACCTCAACACGTTCTGATGTAGGGTAGGCTAAGGGGTGCACAAAACCTAGACCGCTATGGATGAAGACGAGGACTAGACACACTAACCCTAGTCTAAATGCAGTGATACCGTCGGTGACGACGACAAATTAAAACGAGCAATAAATATTTAACCCATGCAAAATATTAAAAGAGAAAAGCATTTAGTTTAGCAAGCAGTTAGTGGTTTTCCTCCGCTCGAAGGGCCAAGGAAAAATACGCGGTGAATGAATCCGACCTGCAAATCACAAGCGATTCAAGACGATCTTTCCGCGGACAATATATAAAAGCAAATATAACATCCAATCCAATATATAACTGTTGAAAATTATCGTCCAATACAACAAAAACTACCAAGTAGTGGGTTGTCCAAGACAATGGAGATCTCGGAGCTGGAGGCGATCTAACATGGAACCAGAGGAGAAACAATGCAGGCAGCTGAACTCGATGGTGGAAGGCGGAATCGGGTCGGAAATGTGTAGATTCGGCTATACATTGGTGGATCTGGGAGTAGGAGGGATGGATCCGGTGTTTTGGAGCGGATCCTGGCTGTAGGATGTTAGGCGAGTAAGAGAGAGGGCTGGATCTGGGCTGGATGTCATAGATCAAGGCAGATTTAAGGGGGAAGGTTGTGAGGGTGGTTCCACGAGATGGATGGGGGCGGCAACAAGGTGTGTGGGTTGTAGCTTACGAGGGTGTTTGCTGTGGAGAAGCCACAAGGAGCCGGCAGCTTTTTCGGAGAGGGGAGGAGTGGGCAGAGGCGGCTGTAGAGGCGGGTAAGGAAGGCGACAGCTGGGCTTGTAGGTGGAGGGAGGTCGGCTGATGTGTGGGAGGCGGAAACTGTGAACGACCAGCAGTTGGAGGGGATTTTTGTCGGCGGGAAGGGGGGTTGGATGATGGGAAATGATGCTTAGGGTTTAGGAATACGTTGGGGAGGAAGATACAAGCCTAGAAGTCATCACCTAGGGTTCCACGAAATCGGCACCATAGGAGGATCACGGTATTCCGGGATTAGTCTATCCAAAAATCTGCAATAACGCTAAAACAGCCCACTAACATCCTATTTATAATAAAAAGATAACATGGGCATCCCACCATCGACGACTGTGATTGACAGGAGTTGGGGCTACCCAAATACATTAAAATAAATGCTAAAATAATAATGTAATATATGAAATTGATTCATGACGTGGATCCGGACGCATTCACGGAGTCGGATCGGCGATCTGATCAATTCCTCCTGTGTGAGCACACAAATGTGAGTCCCGCCTTGCGGCGAACCACTCCTAGTGCATAGTCTAATGGATCCACATCACAATTGCAGCGTATTGAGTTTGAAGCCCTCTGTGGAAATGCTTGAATCGGGCAAGCACATTGCTCTTGTTTTTCATCAAGTAAAGTCAAGTCACATGAAAGAAGCAATCAATAAAAGACACAATATCAAAATCCATTCACAGTAAGTGTAGGACATGGTCCCCAAATATCAGAATATACTAGGTTGAAATTATAAGAACTCCTGCCTAAACTAGAATAATAAGAGTTTTTGGTATGTTTTCCCAATTCACTTGCATCAGATACAAGTTTATCCTGATTAACTTTTTTAAATAAATGTGGATACAACTGACAAAAAATAGTAAAACAAGGGTGACTCAAGCGTCGGTCATGATGCATCAGCAAGTCCTCCACGCTCCTTCTAACTCCTCCAACATCTTTACAATGGATGAAAGTGCTGAATTCATTTTCCCCTATCCAGGTACCACATACAACTGTCATGTGCCCGTCCCGAGTTGCTTGCCAGTCTTTTTCTCCTGAAAGATCGCCTTCGGAATATCAAACAAAACAATACATTTTAATTGAGATATAATGACACTGATGGATAAGAGATTCACATAAGTCAAATTATTTTTTGATATTCAATTTACCCTTTGAAATTGTTAGAATTAGGAAAAAAACCGATTAATACCATTATAACAAGCACCCCCTCTTATATAGTGAGGGGAGAATACAAGGCTAAAAGCACACCAGAAAATACAACTAAATATAAATTCTAACACTCCCCCTCAAGTTGGGCATGTTATATTTCTCATGCCCAACTTGTCAATCAAGTCATAGTGAAGATTTGCCCCAAGACTCTTTGTAAGAATATCTGCAAGTTGGCCCTCTGAGGGAACAAAGATAATACATATGATCTTCTTCTCAATGTGTTCCTTAATGAAATGTCTGTCCACCTCAATGTGTTTTGTGCGATCATGCTGAACAGGATTGTTGGCAATGCTAATGACAGCCTTGTTGTCGCAGTACAACCGAATAGGAGCAGTTTCACTCAACCCCAGATCACTCATGAGGGAGCGCAGCCAGAGTCCTTCACAAATGCCATGTGCCATGGCACAAAATTCTGCTTCAGCACTAGACCTAGAGACGACTTGTTGCTTCTTGCTTCTCCAAGTGACAAGATTCCCCCCAATAAACGAACAATACCCAGACGTGGATCGTCTATCTTCAACACTTCCTGCCCAGTCAGCATCATTATAAACTTCGATCTTCAGGTCAGAATTGGAGGTGAAAAGGATTCCTCTTCCAGGTGAAGGTTTCAAGTATCTCAAGATCCGATGGGCAGCATCAAGATGTCTGGCCCTCGGGGAGTGCATGTATTGACTCACAACTCCAACGGCGTAAGCAATTTCGGGTCGAGTATGAGACAAGTAGATCAATCTCCCTACAAGTCTTTGATAACCTTTAACATCTTCTATAAGATCGCCATCATTTTTTCCAAGATTGTGGTTAACCTCCATGGGAGTGTCAGCAGGTCTACACCCACTCAGACCCGTTTGTTCTAAGAGATCAAGAATGTACTTCCGTTGAGAGATGAGTATGCCGTTCTTAGATCTGGCAACTTCAATACCCAGAAAATACTTCAGTTTGCCAAGATCTTTCACCTCAAATTCTTGTGCCAAGTGTTTCTTTAAGGCTTTTACTTCATCAATGTCATTCCCTGTAATAATGATGTCATCAACATAGACTATTAAAATTGTTACAATGTTGGCCCTCTTTTTGATAAACAGAGTATGATCAACATGACTTTGTTTGTACCCCAGGGAGACCATGGCGCTATGGAACCGTCCAAACCACGCCCTTGGGGATTGCTTCAGGCTGTAGAGAGCTTTCTTCAATTTGCAAACTTTTCCATCTGAACCCTGAGAGATAAAACCGGGTGGAAGGGACATATACACTTCTTCTTCCAAATTGCCATGAAGGAAGGCATTTTTAACATCCAATTGGATGAGATCCCAACCCTTGCATGCAGCACATGACAGCAGGACCCGAATAGAATTCATTTTTGCCACAGGAGCAAAGGTTTCTTGATAGTCAATGCCAAGAGTTTGAGTATACCCTCTCGCCACTAATCTTGCCTTGAAACGTTCCCCTATGCCTTTGGAATTTTGTTTGACCGCAAAGACCCACTTGCAACCAACAGTTTTCTTCCCATGTGGAAGGGTGGTTAAGTCCCAAGTATTATTCTTCTCCAAAGCTACCATTTCTTCTACCATTGCCCTTTTCCAATCAGGATGTTCAAGTGCCTCCTGCCAGGTAGATGGAAGAGAGACCGAAGCAAGGGACGACACAAACCCTTTATAAGAGAGAGTCAGCGTATCATAGGAAACATATTGAGATATAGGGTGTTGAGTACTCAACCGGATACCTTCATGGAGGGAGAGATCCTCTGACAGAGTTGGCATAGGGTCTGGGAGCATGGGATTAGCCGTTGTGTGCTGACCTTTACGTCATCGGGTGTAAACCTGTATGGGACGAGTAGGCGGAGGAGAAGAGATAACGGGAGGAGCAACGGGAGAAACAGTGGGATGATCAACCGGAGAAATAACCGGTGTGATATTCTCGCTAGAGGGAGGAATCAGAAGGGAGAAGGTAGGAGAACTCACTTCAACAGCAGGCTCCCCCTGAAGTGAGGGAGCATAATAAGGAGTAGAATCACGAAAAGTAACGTCAGCAGATACAAGTGTCCGACGAGTAGGAGGGTGATAACATTTATACCCCTTTTGAGTGGGAGAATAACCAATGAAGACACACTTGAGGGCGCGGGGGTCGAGTTTAGACCTCCCAGGAGAGGGAATGTGGACAAAGCACGTACTCCCAAATATGCGAGGAGGAAGAGAGGATGTCGGAGAAACTCCTAAGGTGGTGAGAGGAGTTTGGTTACCAAGGACAGGAGAGGGCAAACGATTAATGAGATAAGCAGCGGTAAGGACAGCATCCCCCCAATAGAACTTGGGGAGATGCATAGTAAGCAAGAAGCACCTGGTAACATCCAGCAAGTGACGGTTCTTGCGCTCGGCGACCCCATTCTGTGACGGGGAATGAACACAGGAAGTTTGATGAATAATGCCATGAGTGGTAAGGTAGTGGTCAAAGGAAGAGTTGATATACTCTCTACCATTGTCACTGCGTAAAATTTTTATGGATGCAGAAAATTGAGTAGATACCATCTTATGGAAGCGTTGAAAAATAGAAAAAGTTTCACCCTTATGTTTCATGAGATAAACCCATGTCGTTCGAGAAAAACAATCAATAAAGGAAATAAACCAGTGACATCCAGAGATAGAGCCAATAAAGCATGACCCCCACACATCAGTATGAACAGTATGAAAAGGAATAATACTAGGTAAAGAAACATGATTAACAGGGAGACGATGATGTTTTGCAACGTCACATACATCACACACAAAATTTATAAAACAACTAGAGGGAAAAGTAGATAAAAGATGCTGCATAGTGGAAACAGAATGATGACCAAGACGACGATGCCAGGTAAGCAGCTGGGATGACTGGGTGGCATGAAGAGCGTGCGGAGAGGTGGACCCGTTGGAGGGGTCAAACACATACAAGCCGTCCTGCAAGCTACCAGACCCAATCGCCTTCCCCGTCTTCAGATCCTGAAAAGCACAATAAGTAGGAAAAAAGGTGACTGAGCATTGAAGGGAGGTAGTCAACTGACTAACAGAAAGTAAACTGCGGGTGAAATTTGGAACATGGAGGACAGAAGATAAAGTGAGAGATGAACAAGATATGGACCCTTTCCCAGCAATGGAGGAAAAGGATCCATCAGCAATACTCACTTTATCTCGACCAGAGAGAGGGGAATAAGACACAAAACCTGAAGCCGAGCCAGTCATATGATCAGTAGCTCTTGAGTCAATAATCCAGTGGGGAGAGGAGGAAGTTGTAGCAGAGTGAGCACCTGAGATACCTGAATGGGCAAGGGCAGAGGAGGAAGAAGCAGGAACCGGCTCAGTAAGAAGACCCTGCATCAAGCGGCGAAGAGTCTGCATCTCATCAGCAGAAAAAGAGGACATAGTTGCAGGAGGAGGGCCAAGAAGACCCTGAGGGCTGCTCTCAGGAAGCTCAGTCAGATGGGCAGAAGGATGTGAACGGCCATAAGTGCGTCCACGACCTCGCCCCCCACGGGAAGAAGACCCACCACGAGAAGAAAATCCTGGAGGGAAGCCGTGCAGACTGTAACAGGTATCCCGGGTATGACGAGGCTTGCCACAATAATCGCACATGAGATGATCCTTATCCGTGGCACGAGGCTTGAAGTCCCGAGAGGCCCTGCTACTAGTGGTGGGAGGATGAACAACCAAAACTGAACCCTGAGGAGTGGTGGGCATGTTCCAGGACTGTCTACGATCAAACTCCTGCTGAATAATGCTAAAGACCTCAGGTAAGGAGGGAATGGGAACACGTCCCAAAACCTGCACAGTAATCTGATTGAAATCGCGGTGAAGCCCCTGGAGAAATTCGAACACCCTGTTGCGATCCTCACGAGCCCGTAATAGGAGGGCATCAGCATCACAGACCATTGCAAGAGACTCAAAATGGTCATACTCCTGGTAGAGTTGGGTAAACTCCAAATAGTAGGCAGAAGGAGGACGATCTCCCTGGCGAAGATGGAATAGCTGTCGGCGAAGATGATAGATTTGTGCTGCATTCCCTTTGCGGGGGTAAGTAGATTCAGCCCGTTTCCAGATGTCAGCAGCAGTGTCGAGGAAGAGGTAATTCCGGGCAATGGACTCCTGCATGGAATTGAGGAGCCAAGATATCACCAGCGAGTTTTCAGAGTCCCAGTGGGACCAGGTAGCAGAGGTGCAAGCAGGCGCAGGAGTGTCGCCACTAACATAGCCAAAGAGACGCCGACTCTTTAAGGCCAGAGTAATAGAACGGGATCAAGATAGGTAGTTGGTGTCATGCAGACGAATCGTAGTGAGCTGACAGAAACTGTGATCGGAGCCAACCCGGGTAGATCCAGCGGGGGCACAGAGGCACCGGAAGCACCGGAATCAACGTCTGACATGGCACCAACGAAGAAGAACGGTCTAAAGGAAGAGGGGAAATCTTAGGGCATCATAGATCTGAACTTCCGGGAAGACGAACCGGAAAAAAAACACCAAGAATCAAGGATGATAATAAGGAGAGGAAAGCGAAACTATTTCCAGAAGGCCGCAAAAAATCCCGAGGGAGGCTGCAAAAAATCCCGCTGGTTAAGCCATAGCAAAACCGGCGGATGCAACCAGGAGAGAAAAGAAGATGAGGCGGGAGAGAGAGGAGAGGAGGTGGTAGAGAGGGGGAAGACGCAGGCGGGGCGAGCGGCAGACGAGGCGAGGCGAGGCGAGCGGGCGCGCGGGCGAGGCGAGGCGAGGCGAGCGGCGGACAGGCGCAGCGAGGCGAGCGGGCGAGCGGGCTAGGTTACACCTTGCTCTGATACCATGTTAGAATTAGGAAAAAAACTGATTAATACCATTATAACAAGCACCCCCTCTTATATAGTGAGGAGAGAATACAAGGCTAAAAGCACACCAGAAAATACAACTAAATATAAATTCTAACAAAAATGATTCTACATTAAAAGGTATGACCTTTTCCTTTAGAAATATAGATGGAAGAACATAAAATATGTCAAATTATTTTATGATATTTTAATTTTATCCATCGTAATAATTCTATCTCGAAAAGGGTGTGTTACATTTTACTTGTTGTAATGAATAATCATTGTAAAATGATAAAATTGAAATATCATTAAATAATTTGGGTGATTTATCATTTTCCTTCCATATTTTAAAAGGTAGAGGGGAGGTAAATATAATTTCAAAAGATAGTGGGGTGCAACCTGTAATTATGTAAACCCCCAGGAGAGGTTCCGGTAATTAACCTTATATATATATATATATATATATATATATATATATATATATATATATATATATATATATATATATATATATATATCCCATTCATACATGCCTGCGTATACATTTTGATCCAACCTTGAGCTCTGTCATGCTTGACTCAATTCAAGTTTGTCCAAGTTGCACGTCTTGTTGACTTCAATTCAATATATAAATAAAAAAAGCTTCTGCACATGGCTCAGCTATGTTCGATTTAGAACGAAATTCAAAACCCTATTCTAGACCATGTTTACTAAATATGCCGAAAGTATTGTTATATTATATAATCATAAGCTAATTGATTTTATCAAACAGCAATCATGAAGAGAAATTTGAGGCATCAAATTTGGACCAACATGGCATGGTTAAAATCACCCCGGCTGATGATGCCGTGAGTAACATACTTTTTTTTGCTTCATGAAGCATTAATATTGGACAGTAATAGTTCATTAAATATCATGTTTTTTCTTCTTCTGTCAACTGCAGTCCGACTATTGGCTTCTGTCTGATGATGGTTGCAGAATATCAGAATCTTGGACTACATCATGTATCCTTTTTACATTTTTATTTCAGCAAATTGCACGCCAGATTTCTTGCATAGCCGTTTCTATTTAATACCCCTTATTTTTTAAATGACTTCTGTATTGCTAATTAGCTACCCGCACTCACGGACCTATGCATGATGCCTTTGCCTCCACTTACAAAGAGTGCACAAGCATGCTGGGTTTCAGGTTTTCAAAATAACTTTATTTACATGTGACTGGAATGGGGTTCTATCAGGACCCAATTACTAGGTCAAACATTATACTTTTTTGCTATTAGAGGCTTGACGAGCCATCTTTAGAAACTGTAGGGCATAGTTGTTTTTTGAAGGTTTCTTTTAGTAGTACCACCTTGGCGCAAGCCTTTTGGGCGCGCGTCGTCGGCAAGGAGCCTACTCGTAGTTCGCCAAGTGTGGAAGGGTCCCCCGCTGCAGTGCACATCATAAGTTTCACCAAGTTAAAATGGTCGGGATTCCCTCCAATTTGAGGACTTTTAAAACATTTATATGAAAATTCAAATGCTGGGTACAAATGTACAATAGGCTAACATTGAACCATTGAGTCCACCATTGTTACCCGACTTTGCACATAAAGATTATAGGAAGAGGGAACTCCCTTAAGTTTCATTATTAGGTCACATAGTGTCTAGGGCCAAGCCAGTATTATTAACCTACTGTTAACAAGTAGGTCCACAAGGTCAGGTAAGACTTAGGGAGCATATCAGTGGTGAATATTTTATGAATTTCCTAGGGTTTGTTCACTTTGTATTGCATGTTACTTAAGTAGTTTTTTGACATTTTGATGAAGACCTCCTCTTAATTAACGTGGTTTTGTTGCTCCTTAATTGGCACGTCAGAGGCGAAAATGTTAGTCTGAGTTTGAGCAGTTTTACATGTAGATTACAATGCCAGATTAGCTGAGAAAGACTAGTGATGGCTCTATTAGAGGGTGTGCCTGTATTTTACTGATTGTTATAATTCTTAGGGTTGCTTTTGCTTTAGGGCTTCTCAGGTTGATCGCTCGAGTAATAATTTTGTAATTAATAATTATATTGTTACTTCAAAGCTTAGTAATAATGTAATGGTCCCATTTATTTGTCTGTGAGTTTTTTTTTTTGCAAGGAATTTCTGTCTAATTTTTATCCCAGCGAATAATGTTTGGAATTTATTGCTGATTTTCATGTAAAGTTGTCTCATTATTGTAATTTGTTTTTTTTCTATAAAGTAAATTTTAGCATTGAATTTTTAAATTAGTGGCATAATTTTTAAGGACGCTTGATTTTAGTTCCAGATTGCTAAGCATGAAAATCAAGCATCCCTAAGAAATTACGTAGTTCTAATCTTCTATATACTTGGATTTTAGTGGGTGAATTACAACCAATTATTCGGCTAGTTTACAGTGGCGGAATTACAGTCAATGGCCGAGAGCTATCTATAAAGCCCAAGTTCCTCAAGTGAGCCTTTCTTTGGGGCTAGCCCTGTGTCATAGCACGGCTACGCCGGTTTGCCTGCGGGCATAACTTGCTTGGATTATATAGATAATTGATTTTAATTTCGCGTCTAAAATCCAAGCTTATAGAACTACGAAATTTCTTAGGGATGCTTGATTTTCATCCCAACGAATAATGCCAGATTGTTATAATTCTTAGGGATACTTGATTTCCAAGCTTTTAGACCAGACAAAATTTTAAACAACTTACATAATTTTATCCGGTGTGTACAAATTGAGGCTCTGTTTGGAGGGATTTATTTTTACCGGTCAAGCGGTTATGACGCGATTATGGCCGCATGAATCGAATCTTAATTATAAGTCCCCCTCTCCCAAACGGACCCTAAATCTATAAATATTATTTTTATCATGTGTTCTTGTTGAATGTTGTTTGAGGTCGCGTATTATACATTCTGTCCGTCCGTGAGCCAGTGAGCAGGGATGATTTTGGCCACGATAGTCTTCTTCGAGCGAATAGTCATCCAACGAGTTGCGTGGAATTGTGCTGAAGACAGGACTTGTTGGTGCCACATGCTTCTCTCTTGAGAGCTGAGACCCTTCCCAACCTGCCCCCCTAAATAACCAGGCCTGCAGGTCTCAACTTACTGTGTCCTATTATGCACACTTCTCATTAACAACGTTGGTGACAAGTTAAACCTCAAAAACATGGTAGATCTTCATAGCATATTGATTGGGCCACCAAAATGCTAGTTTTTAGGAGTTGTATATGTCGTCTCTAGATTCTTAACTATCAATGTCAATTCTGAGACCGATTTTTCGGTTTCAACAAACGTAGTCTTACTTTCGAGTAGCTTGTTGAGTCAAGTTTCATGTTGATTAAGCTAGGGTGGGGTGGATAATAATGCACCTCTCAAATAGAACATTGCATTAATCTATATATTAGCTCTTATTAATTACTAGTTTTTCCCCATAATGAGTTTATGTTCTTATGAGATAAATGCTATGTTAGTTTATGTTTCAACCTGCTACACACAATCGTTCGGAGGGCGCGTAAGGTCGTGCATGAAGAGAGAGGGGCGAATGACATGACTCCAAATCTGCATCTCAAAAAGTGAACGGATGGGCGTGAAGAGACGCAATAAAAAAAAATAGAACTCTGGAAAAATCAACTTAATTTCACCGAGGAAGCAAAGTCATGTCCCCCAAGGCGCACAGACGTACGTAAATCTCAGGTCAACGCTCAACTCTCACATTATTTGATGTTTTTCGACCGGGGATCAACACTTCTTGGGGCACGTTCGTGCCTCATGCAGAACACAATTGTGCGTGAAATAAATTCCGGGGGATGAAATTTGGGTTGTTGTTACATTAAACATCTAGTCGATGTAATCTGAGATAGATAGATATGTAGAAATGATAAATCACAATAAGCCCTTATACTCACACTGTGACAACTGTTAAATAGATCTTAACACAGAAGTATAACTGCAAGACTATGGTTCCGTTTGGGAGGATTTATTTTCACCGGTCAAGCGGTTACGACCGCATGAACCGGACCTTAATTAAGATCAAGTTCATGTGATCGTAACCGCTTGACCGGTGGAAATAAGTCCTCCCAAACAGAACTTATACGTGTTAACTACTTGTCAGAGCATAAAGAATGTTTTGACTTAGAAGTAGATGCACATTGAGTTGTAGTAGAGAAGAGAACATCTCAATATGTATTTATGATCTGACTTGTATGAAACTTGATCTCAATGTATATAGAAACTTGATTGCCTTGACAAAAATACCTTCATAAATGTTTCAACATTTAAAAAACTTAAATGAGAGATATTTGTAGTTCCAAAAATGAGGAGAGAATAATGCAATTTATAATATATGGGCATTTACCGCGACCTTCACTAAGTTTGAAAATTTACAAATTGCACCCAATTTATTATTGAAATTATAAAAATCTCCCTCAAATGTTACAAAACAGTACACTTACCTTCCATGAAGTTCACATTTCATAACATCATTGAACAAAAATACCCTCCTCAGAGAACATTTTCAAGGGGGTATTTTGTGCATGTTATGTTTTGTAATATTTAGGAAGTTTTTGTAATTTCAATAATAAGAGGGGTGCAATCTGTAATTATGCTAACTTCCAAGGGAAGTTTTGGTAATTATTCGATATAATATATTATAAATCACGAACCAAATGAGGAGAAAATCGCCTGTGATTAAAGTAAGCAGAAGCCAGCATGTTGCCGAGCATAACTTGGGATTTGGTTGTGAGATGCAAGTTATCAGGCTCAAGTTGCAAGCCCTCTGCATCAACAAGAAAGAGGTTTTGAAGTTGTATTCCCTTCTGCGCTTCTCTCACTAATCCAACGTATCTCCCTTCGCCGGACGCAAGAGCTACCTGCAGAAAAACTACACCACCCGGTTCAGAAAACAGATACAATTTTCATTTTATTGATATAAATAACTATATATTAAGGCTCCATTTGGCACGGTGGTGGCAGTCATGAACATAGGGGTTAAGTTGTCATTTGTTATCGCCCACCAAAAGAACTTTTGTTAGGTTGCTCGAAGCATCTCGAGTGTGAATCAAAGTGGAATGCACTACTCGTTGCCCCCAGCTAGGTTTATATAGACAAATACTAGATTTAATACGGGTATCAGATATCCCGGTATTCGAAACGACCAATTAAGCCGCTGAACGCGTTATATGTCCGAATATACATTAACAACATCTACTTTTATGTTCAAACGAATGATGTTTGTTAGATAATACTTAACGAATGACAATTTAACTCATGTGTTTACGACCGCAACCACTCTGAGATACAGTTATATAATGCAGATTTCTTTTATCGTAATAAAATTTTGTTTTATTTAAGCAGTAAAGTATAGGTCAAGTATAGAAATATTGAGATTGACACATTTTAATCTAATTTATGCGTGTTCTTTAAGTCTAACTACCAGCCATATTAATTGGGCTTTGCCATGCCAAAAAAAATGGGCACGCGGTCCCACGTGCCCTTGTATTGCGCACGTCCTGGCGTGGTCCCACGTGCCCTTTTGCACTGGTGTCCAGAAGGATTTTTTTTGGGTGCTAAACACTCTTCAATTATAAAATTTTTAGACATTATAATATAAAACATTAATATTTTCACTTTGAACCCTCCAAAAACTTTAATATTGTTACTTGGCATTTTAAAGACTTTAATATTTTTATTTTGCATCTTCTAATTAAATATTTATAATGCAAAATATTTATATTAAAGTCTTTTGAAGTAAAAGATTAAATATTTAAAGTGCAATTTGCAAAAAAAAACTTCTAATTAAAGGATGCTTAGTGCCAAAGTTCTATCTAAAAGATATAATTCTAAAGAGTTAAAATGCTATGCAAAGAGTTCAATTAGAAAGGTGCGGGAGCGACCGTTCGTGGTGGTCGCTTTATGGTGAGGGTTGCTAACTCCCGAAAATGACGAGAAAATGCCCTACCTTGTTAGTCAAAGATGTAAACCAATAAAAATGCAGTATGTAGGCCCCACAGTGTGCACCACGGGCCCACCAACTCTCTTGCATTTCAAATGGGGACCTAAATAAAGACATACCAACTCATTTTACGATAAAGTTGAGGCATCCAACGGCTGGTGTGAATGTACTCACATTTTTCAAAATGAGCACATCCGGGACCCAGTTACCTGGATCACGATCAGATTCGGATCCTGCAAATCCCGCCTAAGATCCGATACCAGCCGCTTCATCCTGCCCCCATACGCCCTCGCATCCGCCTCCACAACCGTATCGCTCTCCCCCTGGTACCAAAGCATCGCCGCCAACCGACCGCCGCTGCCGGCCGCAACCAGCGCTCGCCGGACCAAATTGCTGTACAGATGCGTCCCCCGGGCCCACTCGCTGATCTTCGTCCCCCCGACGGCGCACGGCACTAGCCCGATTGGCCGCCTCGCCGCCGCGCCGTCAGTCAAAACGGCGTGGGCGAACGGCATTCCGGGCCCCACGCCGCAAATCTTGCCCGTATCGATGTCGGCGTGGAGGGGCTCGCGAGCCACTTCCCAGCGTAGACCGGCGCTTAGGCGGAGGATGCTGGGGCTCGGCCGGCACTCCGGCGGGATAAAGTGGTCCCACCGGCCGCCGTTTACGCCGCCGCGACCCCCCATGTTGCTCTGGCCGGCCAGGATGAAGATGTCACTGTTAGGAGCTGTTTGAGGCGCTGCAGCGGCAGCGCCGACCGAGGAGGCGGCGGAGAGAAGCATTAGTGCGATGAGGGGAAGCATTTCCAGCTGTCCACCGTGAAAATTGTGTGATACTTTTCGGCCCCTCTTTTTTTTCTCTCTTTTGCTGTGTCGGATTTGAGTCCCACTCTATTTAAAGACGGGGAAGAAAAGCCGGTGACTGGCCGGCGGCGGATTGCTCTCAAGATTGTTGCCGGCGAAAACACGGACGAAACCATGGAGGGCTTTATTTTGTTACCAGTGCAATTGATAAAATTAAAATTAAAATTAAAACTGCCCATAGCCTTAATAGCTCTCTCCATTATTAGTGTATAGTCAGAAATATATTTGGACTATAGTCAGAATTACCTGCGCCTACATTATTTATATTTTTTCCCATATTAGTGAATGCTAAACTTGGGAATTTTTTTTCCGGAGCACTGAACTATGGAAGCGAATCTATTTGGCCACATTCCACACTAAGGGTTCCTTTGGGGCGGCGTTTTACACCCGTGCGGGAGCAACTGCCACTGCACGGTGGAAAAATAAATGCCTGGCGGCGGCGTTTGCGCCTGTAGCTAAGTGAAAACGCCAGCGAGCCACTCCGTTTTCAACCCCCACCGCCACCTCCCTTCCCGTCTCCCGCCGCCTTACCAAACAAGGCCTAAGATAAAAAAATGGAACGTAGAGGCTACATATGTGAATAAATATATATAATAAATGAAAATTGTTAAAGACAATCTAAATTGACTATTATTGTACAGTCCGTATTCGTCGAGAATGAGTCCTACCACAGCCAGGTCACCAGAAGTCAAGATCAAGATATGAGTCAAAGTCAGCATACAATATCGCGGAAGACCTGAGCGAGTATGACGAGCTTCTCTCGCATAATCGCCAGGTATGCGACTAGGTGAGATATTCGCCCAGCCCGTGTGAGTTCCCCTGGAAGTCGCCAGAGGGTGAGGTATAAATATGACAACCCCCCCCCCCCCCCCCCGCCTTGGGTTTCCATATAAATAGGACCTCAGGCGTACACGGTGAAGCACTGGAAATCCTATGCAGGATACTCGCGAGCTTTATTTTCGAGATACTAGCCGGGTCTTTGGATTCCATTTCCTTAGAGATTAAGTAGCGACCTTGCGACATCGTCATCAGCTAGTCTCCCTCGTAACTAGTTCGGACATCTTTAGTTGAGAATGAGCTGCTCCTTTTGAGCATCGAGGTACGTGGTGGCAGGGGTGGAGCTATCTAGGGACCTGTGGGGGACCGTGTCCCCACGCATTTTTCGGTCCAGTTCAGTGAACCGCAGGTCCGCAGCCGAGTTCCCAAAACCCTAAGCATGGAGTGGACCCCGCGGGTCGCGTCATTTTCTCCTGACTCCTGATTCTAAGTATCTTGTGCCCCCACGCTCCAATATTTCTGGCTCCGTCACTGCGTGGTGGGACCTTCCTGCCACAACGTCTGGGGTCCTATTTGACTTAGTTCTTCATCTTAGTCACCCTAGCCGTCTGATCTAACCTATGAGCCGGTAATCTTAGACGACTTTGGTCCGAATTCGAGGTTGGGAATTTTTCAGGCTTCAACAACTAACAATGACTTGAAAAGTTTTCTAGTGATTTTAGTTTAGGCACACACTTCACACTTGTCAAATCGAATAGATAAATAAATATAAGGGGATATTATGACTCTTAGGTAAATATAACATTTTTGTATAGTCCACATGTTCAAGTATGTTATGTAACAACTTGTGGTCAATAGTATTGGAACTCACTTGATTAATAATATCATTATTTAAGCTAAGTTTATACATTTCATTGATCAAATACGCTCACCCAAAATAATGTGAATTAATGGTTAAGGTCATTCTATCATTTTAGGTTGTGAAGGATATTCCAGTGTTATCTAATAAACTTATGGAAATTAGATTTTTAGTTATGTTAGAAACTATTTTAATATTGTTTAAAATTAAAGTTTTATCTGAAGAGAGGACCCACTCTGCTGTCCCAATATGAGTCACCTCAATCTCTCTTCCATTGCAGTTCTCCACCTTCTCCTGGACTATTGTGATCTGAATCAAAACATATATGTCATTCGTCACATGACAAGTAGCTCTCATGTCTACTCACCACTCAGAGGACGAGTTACAGTGACAGCTCACAATGAATTCACGAAGGACTTAGGGTTAGAGCCATCTACTGGCATGTTCGACGTGTTTTGTAGGATTTCCTCCTTTTTCTTCTTCGGAGCCTTGCACTTGGCCGTTTAGTGACCTCACTTGCCACAGTTGGGGCACTTGCCCCTCTTCTTCTTGAAAGTGGGCTTTTTAGGAATTAACTATACAGAGGCTTCGCCTTTGGGTGTCGGTGGCTTACTGAGAGGCTTGTTAGGTCGAGAAACAAAGTTGACAGCCTGTGAGGACTGATCAGCTTGCTCTAAGTTTTTTTAGTAATATTTTGATCCTTGATGTAGATGAACCTTTTAAGTTTGTCTAGTGCGATCTTATCCTCCAATCTGTGCATTTCGGTCTTGAAGGCGATCCACCCAGGAGGCAGCTTACTCATAATTAAGTACACAAAGAGATGATGGTCCTCCAGCTTGAGACTTAGATTTTTCAGCATAATGACTTGAGAGATGACTAATATGCTAGCAGTAAATTTATAATTAAAGAACTTTTTCCTAAGGAGAGTTTTAGTCAATCCCTCTTCCTTCTGAAATGCGCGTTCAAGCAGTCTCAAATCTCTTTTACAAACTTATATGCATTGTAGGTCAGGGATAATCTAGGATTAAAGGAGTTTATGAGGTAGTCCTGACAAATGTCCCTGTTCATGCTCCACTGATATTCGTCGACATCCTCATGGGTAGTGACAAAATCGCTCAGAACGGTGCAGAAAATCTCTCGTTCCTTCATTCCCAGTTGGACTTGCAACTTCCAACCGAGAAAGTCAGTGACATCGAAAGACTGCAGCTTGATGACGTCGAGCTCAATTTTCTTTAACATCTCAATTTACCTTGAATAGAAGAATTAATAAGAAATCACCTGATTCACGTAGAGATGACAATATGTCTTCGGATCCAATCCAGAAGTATGTTGCACTCGTCCTCTCTGGCTAACCACAGTCTCTAAAGACTCATCCTGTCAACAATGCCCTCATTCACTAGATCTTCCGGCAACTAGAAAACACACTAGTAATCAGATTTGAAGACCCCCCAAAAATCCTTCTTCTTTCTCGATTTTGAACATAGCTGTGGGAGGGTCTCCAACAAATGAGATTAAGATGGCCTGGATCTCACAAAGAGATGGAGATCTAAAAGATCTGATGACCATTAGAGATTGGCCAAGCATGGCCAAAACTTCTTCTCTGCGAGAACCTCTGATTAGGCGCCAACAACACCAGCGATGACAGGATTCACACAGGTAGATCTCTTATCCGGCAGTGCTGAGATTAGGGATGAAAAAATCAGTGGGATCTGACAGCCTGGATCCAACAATAGACTCTTAGGGGTTTGCGATCAACAACAAAGTAGCCTTGCTCTTCCTCTAATCAGCGAAGATGGCACAAAGATCGATCCTCTTCCTTCAAACGACCAAGAAACCCCCAAAAGAGTACTAGTGACAGTAGACATGTTCTTTTCCGATCTCCGTCGGGGACAGGCGCGTGTACGCGAAAACACACAAAATCGAGAGAAAAACTCGATCCTCCTCTACAATCGACGACAACAACGAGAAAAATTATGAAGAAGAGAGTGCCTAGATTTGTATAGGAGTGGCGTTAGAACTCCTTTCCAGCCACACGAAAAAAACTTCCTCCTAGATCTGTGACGGGAACGAGTTCGACAGATGAGAGAAACCAGTGATTTGCAATTCTTCTTTAGATCGAAGAGCACTGCGACTGAAAAATCGCAAAAAACATTTGTGAATGACGACGAAATCATGAGAGCATCGAGTAGATGCCCTAAACGTGTATCTTGCCAATGTTAGGTTGGCTCTGCTCAAGATAGTCTAGATGCCCTATTAAGTTTGGAATATGGTTTATATAGTATCTCCAGCGTAGAGTATAATACTAGAGTAACATGAACCCAATAACGCGCTTCGAGTCGGTCTTGACACGTGTAAACATATTAATAAATATCTAATAGTTAGAACAGTAGACCAGATACTCGGAGCAAAGAGTCTCACTCTCAAGGGTGGAAAACTAGAACAGAGCATTGAGCTGGAGCGAGGAGGTCCCGCCACACACTCGAAAGATCCAAAGAGAGCTTTCCCTCCTAAGTCAATGCTGAGTTGAGCATCTTGGAACACACTTGAGAGCTCCAGACTGAACACTCGAAAACCACGGTGAGCATTACGCTGGAGCTCATGCACACCAAAGCTTGCCAAAGGAGAGAGAAGTCGGAAGAAATCCTCTCCAAAGGTGTGATTGAGGGTCTATTTATAGTTTCCGGAGAGTGGTTTGCGGATAGCAGAATTCCGTCTTTTGATTCTACTAGTTGCAACCCAAATTTGTCCGCCAACAGCAGGATCTTGTTGTTTGGAAAGGCTAGTGACAGACCCGCATAGGTTTTTTTGGGAAATAGGCCATCAAAATCATAGGTGAGTCAGGACAATGTTTTCCCGCTCGCCCTAGGGGGGCGAGTGCTCAGTGAGGTGGGTGACTCGCTACCCGCCCTGAGCCTTGGGCGAGTGCCGGAAAAAATGCCCCACTCGCCCTTGCCCATGCTTATTCTGGTATTCCAACTACTCGTGATCATCTTGAATCCACTTGACAAATACGAGATTGCCCACAAAGAATAGTGGGATAAGGCACCATCATGTTTGTCAAAGGGAGGTTGGGCGCGAACTAAGGAGGAGATCAGGCATACACGAGTTTGATTTCCCCTTATCCAACTTAAGGGGTTTTTGTGTAATATTTTCTTAATACATTCTCAAATTGAATTTTCACGTCACAATTGCCTTAAATTGTTATGTGAGTCAAAAAGGTCGGCCCGCCTTAATGACTTTAAATGGCTTGTGGGCAATTTTTGTGCACACGCACCTGATAGATTGTCCATAAATCCATGTATTTTCAACGTCACAAGTGCTTTAAATTTTGGTAATTGTCCGGGGCAAATCTATTTTGGATAGGTGCAAATCAATTTTATGGACGAACCACAAAATTATATGTTCAAAACAATTTGTTACGGACAAACCAAAATAAAAACTGTCTAAATTTTTTAGCAAAATATAAACTAACTGTTTAATATCAATATTACAAACTTTAACGTATTACAAAAATTCTAGTTCATTGTAGAAATCCTTTTTTAGTGGCAATTGTTTGCTCCAATTGTTGTACCTGTCAAAATAATAATAATCAAAAATTGAAAACATATATGTATATGGAAGTATAATATTAATGTATATGTTCTATCGATAATTAGAAATCAACTATTTTGGCACTTGCAATAAACACATTCATTAGGGTTAACATAATATATGAATAAATTAAAAATAAAAATAGAGTACATAATTAAATTTGTACCATTTTTCAGCAAGTTCTTCATGATACCTCCCCCAATTTGAGATTGTTGGATGTAGTGGGCACTCATCATGCATATTCAGTTGTACAAAATGATTTCCTTGAATAAATCTCATGAATATAGATCTTCAAAGTTCCAGTAATGGCGAATGCAATGATAAGAAAGTGAAAGACTAAAACATGCTGAAATGTACTAATTTGATATTGTAGTAAGAACCAATGATTAGTCTCATATCAGACATTGTCATCCACTTATCCAAAGAAGCAAGAACAATCACACAATCTAGTGAATCTAACAACTCTAATCTTCTTACTCTTCCAAAAAATTGCTCATATAATTCCTCTTTTTGTTGAAGCTCTTATGATAGTTATTTACGTATTTGTAACCAATTATCCAGATGCTGAATAACTGTAGGAGATTAGAAGGCGGGGGGATCTGTGAAAACTATAACTCGTGGAGGATGAAGTGCCAGAGATCTGTGAAGTTGAAGCGTAGGGAATTCTGAGCGCTAATATTGGTGGAGGATGAAGTGCCAAACCAGATACTAAATCGCGTCAGAGGAGACAGAGACGAAGACGAACAACGTTAAGGAAGACCGAAGTTAGCGGAGATGAGTCACTACCTCCTGTCGACGGGGACGATGACGAAAAAACGGCTGATGCGCAGGGCTTGTCGGCGGGAGAAGCCTTCCAGGTGCGGATTAGGGTTTTGCAGAATTTGATGCAGGCGAAAACAGGAGAGGCGGGATGCGGGAATTGGTTTGCCCCAATCAATTCTAGAATAAGTTATTTAATAGATATTTAATATTTTTATTTTAAAATTTGATTTGCCCCTATTTAAAATAAATTTGCCCATAATAATTAACTAAATTTTTGAGTCAACGCCTTTCCATTTCAGGCAATTATTCGTGTATTATACTATTATCCGGACAAATTTCTTAAATGACCTTAAAAATGAACGAAAGTATAGAATTAGCCTTGTTTTAATAACCATTACCACTATAGCCCTCTTTTGCATAGTTGTCAGGCACGTGGGCCCGAGGTGCAGCTTTGGTCGGCATTTTTAGGATTTTAAAGCATGTAATCTGCTGCATAAGGATTTAGGATTATATAATAAGCTGTTTTATTTAATAAACAAACTAATAGTTAATATTTGATGATTTTAATTATAGATTTAATGTACAGTTTAACTATCTTTTAATCTCACACCGCTTAGGGACATTTTTGACATGCTTGAGAGTCTATAAAAAAATCATATGCCCTCACAGCTAATCACACAAATTAGGCTTGCATATTTTTACCTAAAGATTTGCTATCTATACATCCTGCATGTTAGTAATTTAATATTTTAAATATTTAATTTTTTTATTTAGTATTTTAAATGTTTTATTTCTTTAATAATTTAGATGTTTAGTTTAATTTTTATGATTTAATAGTAACTGTTTTATTTTATTTTTTAATTCAGCGATTTTGAGGTGTTATAATTATGTCTGGTGGTGTTGAATTTGAACTGGATGAGTACAAAGTGTACCAGCAATAAAAATTAGATATTGATTTAAATGAACTGGATGATAACAACAATGACGACTCGCTTGATAATAATGATGAAAATATTTCTGAAACTCAAAGCAGAGTTAAAATATTTTTTGAACGATCAATTTTGATTGATCGTAGTTGGGTTGATCGTATAATTGTTGATAATTCATTCATTCAATTTACTAGAACAATAAAAGATTGGGTGGTTGGAGAAGATTTTGATGTCCAACATTCACAAGATAATCAAATCATGGAGGAATGCACTAGCTGTAGCAACGAATGCACTAGCTGTTGCAAGGAATAAATCACTGAGTCTAGGGGTGAGGAACGAAAACCGAAAACCGACTAAACCGACCGAACCGACCGAACCGCACCGACTTTGAAACCGAGCCGCCCGGTCCGGTGTTGGTTCGGTTTAGAGCTTTTGAAAACCGAAGGTTTATCGGTTCGGGTCGGTTTTCAAGTTGTGAAAACCGACTAAACCGAACCGAACCGAGCACTTCACCACTGTTTTGGGGTGTATTTGATCGAGCAACTTTCAGATTATCTTTGGGTTTACAACCAAGTTCACTTTTCCCATCTCCGTGATTGGTGAGATTTTTCTGACCCTTCTCCTTAGGTTTAGAGATAACTGTGTATCCAAGAGAATTCCTTCTTAGCAAGGTCGATTGTTTGAGGAAGCGTGCCATTTTGTTTGATAGAGCGCATTTGCATCACTGCCCTTGGGTCAAAAATGGAGCTCAAAATAGACTTTCTGATCCTTCCCACCGTATCGTAGCGCTTCAAAATGAAGGTTATCCAAACATTTTCAATTCTGCAATGTGGTGAATCAAAAACATCACCAACATCACCGGACCAAAAATGGAATACCCTCATCCAACCTGCATCTCGTCTCTGCTGCATGAAAACTGGTTAGGAACCTGAAATCATTGCAGAAATACTCTAATTATGCTGTCTGAACTTAGAATCAGCAACCACACATTCTTCTGGACTCCAATTACTCGTGCAAGTCCTAATTTAGAATTTATATAGCTGTGTTAACTACTTTTTGAAAAAATATACTATTTGGGATCTTAAATTTGTAAATTTTTGTGCAATTTTAGATCTACTTGAAAGTATCGCTTGCCCAACATTTGATTGAAGTGTTCACTTCTTAAATTCATCTAAATATTGCTTATGCTTCTAACGCCTAATCTCTACTGTGCATGTTTGTGTATCACCAAATTATACTATTAATTTCGGAATTTATTGTAATTAAACGTTGGATAAAGATTATGAAATTATTAAAGGGAAGATGACCAATCCAAAAAATAGCACTTGATTATGTTTGTTCGCAGAAAACCGACACCGAACCGCAAAAAACCGACTAAAAACCGAACCGACTTTGAACCGAACCGAATGGGTTTGGTTCGGGTCAGTTTGGACAAACCAAAAACCGAGGCATGTTGGTTCGGTTTCGGTTTGGGTCCAAACCGCCCCAAACCGAACCGCTCGCACCCCTAACTGAGTCTAGCAACATGTTATGTTGATTTTGCAACTTGTTCTACTAATTTTGCTCCAAAATTGCACGCAAATTATTAATAATGTTCGCTATTTTGTTTTTAATATTTGTTGTTCTCTATTGCAAAAATGGTCATTAACATTGGTTGTTCTCATTAACAATTAATAGTGTCCTCTATTTATTTTCGGACAAAACAACGCAATAGCTGATTATATGATCCTAAATCCTTAAACAACAGATTATATGCTTTAAAATACTAAAGCTACGGACCAAAGCTGCACCTCGGGCCCACGCAGCTGACAACGATGCAAAGGGGGGCTATAGTGAGAATGATTATTAAAACAGGACTAATTCTATACTTTTGTTTATTTTGAAGGTCATTTAAGAAATTTGTCCCTATTATCCGTAGTCCGATATTCCATCTAAAAATAAGAACGTGCGGTTCTCCTTCGATTTTAAATGCTCTAAACTCCGAGACAAGAACTAAAAATTCTCCGTTACCCACGCCTCAAACTTTTCGCCGGCCCAACCCTATTCTCCTCTGGCCCGCGTGCACCGCATCTCCAGCCTCCGCTTCGTTCGCCACCACGGCATCTCCGACGAGACAAGGCCGGGAGAACCTAGGGCTTCCCAAACGATCGTCGCCGCTGAACACTCTCTATCACTCGAATCCTCTTCGCATGGCGGCCGTGACCCCCTCCGGCACTAGAGCTTGGTCTACCGGCGTGGTGAGGAGCTCGCTGATCGAGCCTGATGGCGGCGAGCTGATGGATCTGATGGTTCCACCCGACGAGCGGGCAGCAAGGAGGGTGGAGGCGGCGGCGCTTCCTGTTGTGAGGATTAGAATGGTGGATTTAGAGTGGGTGCATGTGTTGGCGGAGGGGTGGGCAAGCCCTCTGCGGGGGTTTATGAGGGAGGATCAGTACTTGCAGAGCCTGCATTTCAATTCGATCCGGATGGAAGATGGATCGATGGTTAACATGTCGCTTCCGATCGTCCTCGCTATCGACGATTATGCTAAGGAAGCTATCGACGTCTCTCCGGATGTAGCTCTTGTCGGCCCCAATGGGGAGTATGTTGCTATTTTGAGGAGGTCAACGATTTTCGTTCCTTTTTGTTCTCGTCTTTATATGCATAGGTTGTGTTCGTTGGTAGGTTTTGAGAGGTAGGAATTGGTTTTGGCCAAAAATTTATGGCGCAGAAGTTTTGAAAATGGACAAAAAATAAATTGTTGTGTTCGTTTGAACAAGAATTTGAGAGAAAAGAATTCTAAGTTGAAGCTGCTACCCGATCCCTGTTCATCATCTTCTCCCAGTTGCTGCCCGATCTTCTCCCAGTTGCTGCCCGATCTTCTCCCAGTTGCTGCCCGATCTTCTCCAAGTTTAGGCACTGTTCATCGTCTTCAACCGCTGGAGTTGCTGCTGGAGGTCCGCCGGAGCTGCTCCCAAGACTGATGCTGTTGCTGGAAGTTCCGCTGGAGCTGCTGCCCTCAATTGCTAGAGCTGTTGTTGGAGGTTCCGCCGGAGCTGCTGCCTTCAACCGTTGGAGCTGCTACTGGAGGTTCCGCTGGATCTGCTGCCAAAACGATGATGTTGTTGCTGGATGTTCGGCTGAGCTGCTGCCTTGAACCGTTGGAGCTGCTGCTGGAAGTTCCGCTGGAGCTGTTGCTGCCAAAATGATAATGAACAGTGCCAACGCTTCGGTCAAAATGACGATGAATAGTGTGAAAACTGTCTCAAAATCCATCTAAATAGGTAGGTTTTGAGTATATAAGGATTTTTCAAAGAGCAAAACCTATGGGTTTTGAGCCAAAACCAATTCCCTCCTTTAAATTAACCAGACGAACACTAGATTTGGTTTTGGTCAAACACCTTCCTCCAAAACCCATAGATTTTCGGTGAATGTCAATTCCTTCCTAAAAAGTGTCAAACGAACACAAATTGAAATTGTGATGCTCAATTCCAATTCCTTCCCTCTAAAACCTACCAAACGAACGGAGCCTTATTGATTTATATGTGGCATGAACATCGATATGAAAATCCATATAATTAAATTGCCTGTTCGTTCACATTAGTTGTGTGCGTGTTATTTTGGACTGATCAATGTTTTTGAACCTGAAGTGGACAGATTTTTTCATTAATCAGTTTGTTAGAACTGAGAAAATACTGATGTATTATTGATGAATAAAAAGGGGACCCTTGGGGTCTACATATAGGACAACAGGAGAGCCAACAAACATCACAGGCAGTGTGAGACTAAAGAATATTAAATACATAATTACAATAATATTAACACCTCCCCTCAAACTCACGGTTGATCATGAACCGAGAGTTTGCTAATGAGATATCAGAATCTTGCAAATGTGAAAGACTTGGTGAGAAAGTCCGCAATTTGTTCTTCAGAGGTAATGAACGGTAGAGAGATAGTGTTGACGAGGAACTCATGGCGGGTGAAGTGACAATCAATCTCGATGTGTTTCGTTCGTTCATGAAACATAAGATTGGAGGCAATTTGTATAGCACTTCGATTATCACAAAATAAGAGAGTGGGTCGGAGATCAACACACCAAGATCACAGAGTAGACGGCGAAGCCAAACGATCTCAGCAGTGGTGGAAGCCATGACACGATACTCGGCCTCAGTGCTGGAGCGTGCAATGGAGTCTTGTTTCTTGATTCGACAAGAGATAAGAGAGTCACCCAGGAAGATACAAAAATTAGTAGTGGAGCGACGAGTCGCAACATCCCCCGCCCAGTCAGCATCTGAGAAGGTTCGAAGGGTAAGTGAAGAAGTGACAGAGAGAAACAGTGACCGGGTGATGGAGGTGCAGAGATAGCGGAGAATTCAGAGGACAACGACGTAATGAACCGAGCAAGAAGCTTGGACAAACTGAACAAAACTAACAACATAGACAATGTCAAGCCTAGTTATAGTGAGATAAACCAGCATCCCGACGAGACGCCGATATCAGGAGACATCTGGAAGAGGTTCGTCGTCAGTTGAGAGGAGTTTCAGATTGAGCTCGATCGGAGTATCAACTGTTCAAGTGTCAGTGAGAGCTGCAACAGAGAGGATGTCCAAGATCTACATTTGTTAGGAGACAAGTATTCCACGGTTGGATCTGGAAATCTCCAACCCAAGGAAGTAGCATCTGGAAATCTCTAACCCAAGAAAGTAGCGAAGGGGGCCCATGTCCTTCATCTCGAACTGACTACAAAGGTGTTGTTGAAGAGAGGTAATGGTGGCATGATTATTGTCATAGATAATCATATCGTCCACATAGAGAAGGAGGATGACACATCTCTAACCAGAAGTGCGAGTGAACAAAGCATGATCAACCTGTCTTTCAATAAAGTCATCCTTGAGAACAGCGGTGCGAAAACGCTCGAACCAGGCACGAGGGGCCTAAATTTATGGACAACATGTGAGGGTATTGGACGATATGGTTAAATCTCACAATTTTACCAGAGGAGCAACCCGATAGTTGAGTCTTTCTATGAGGTTTCGCACGGGAATGGAAGTAGTGGTTGCCATTGGGGAGAAGATGTAGAGCTTATGAATTTGTGTAGGGATTCAATAGGTGGCAATGAGTGTTTTTTTTCTCAAATGACCTCAATGTGATTTCATTGGTGAGGGTTGATGTAGTCCAGTGGATCAAGTTGTTGAGCGCATGATCACATTGAGGGACTGAAAGTGCGGACGAGGACATTGTTTGGAATTTCACAACACTAATAATGACCTTTTGAACTAGGTCACAAACAAGTCTTTTGGACAAGACTCAAGGACAATCACCTTTCTCTAGCTCAATGTATGGAAGGTGAGGCTACCAACACCATACTGATGGATACTTTAAGGAATACTAGGGACCCCCCCAGGGGAGCACACGATCACCGCATATGCTTACTTCTGGACACGACACTTTGGTGGTTTGAACCTACCGCTACCTATTTCTGCAAAAAATGAGATTGAATGTCAATGTGAACTCATACTTCTTTAGGTATCATTTTACCCAGTCAGTCCCCTTTTTTCTTCATTGGTCCTCCATGTGGTTAAAAGGATGGTACATGGTGACCCTATGTTGATTTCAGAAAGCTGAATGACAAGACAATGAAAAACAAGTTCCCTGGAACCGTGGCAAAGGATTTGCTAAATGAACTTCATGAGGTGCAGATCTTATTAAAAATATCGGTGAAATCGAACTATGCGGTTTTACCTCAGTTCAGTTTTAAGCCGGTTTTACTGGTTCAATTTTGCGATTTTTACTGCACAGAGCAGTTAAATGCTTGAGGGTTGGAGAAAATTTTGATTGCAATGTGTTAAATAATAGTTTTTTATATTTTTATATAACTGTTTATTTGTACTCATAATTTAAATCCTTGCTAATAATTTAGTATGTTTTTATACAATTATTTATATATAATCATAATTTATGTATATATCAAACTATAAAAGTTAATAGGTTAGATAAGTGTTGAGCTCGAGGTAGATGAGTGTCGCTTGCTCTTAAATGATTAAATCTTTAGCTCAAATATTTTAGTGTTTATTGGACTTTAGATTATTTATTTTAGGTGTATTTAAGCCCTAAAGGAAACATTATCAATTATCCTCATTTATATTTTGTCTATAGAATATTTTTTAAGACAGAATGAAGTTAACGTTTGGTTTTTTCGGTTTGAAGCTATGGAAAACTGGATCGAACCGAGAGGTATAAATGTTGGTTTGGGTTGGTTTTGTCGGTTTTAGTTTTTCGTGCACATCCCTAATCAAAATTGGATGTGCGATCCTGGTACAACCAAATCAGGTTGGTGTCCGAAGATGCGGCAAAGGCAGCATTCATAACACACTGCGAGCATTTCAAGTTCTTGCTCATACCCTTTGGCTGACTACCGTGCCTCCACCTTTCAGGTTATGATGACTAAGGTATTCAAACCTCCACTTCGCAAATATGCGCTGGTGTTTTTTGATGATATTCTGATTTACAAAAAGACATGTGCAAGCATCTATAACAATTGAGTACTGGCATAACTCTTGTTAAGAAACATCACCTCGTCTTGAAAAGAGAAAAATATGATGTTGGCATGAATCGCGTACACTACTTAGGTTGCATTGCACATGGAGACATGGTGCCTGTGGATCCCAGCAAAACTTTGACAATCATGGAATGGACATAACCGAATACTCCATGCGCTCTAAGAGGATTCCTTAAGTTTATCGAATATTACCGAAGTTTTATCGGGAACTATTGTGAGATAGCCGCCCTGCAGACAAGCCTCCTTGAACGTCACTCCTAGTGGATAGGCACCACCATCTGAACCTTCAGTGAACTACATTTTGCACTATCAACTATTCTAGTCTTATTGCTACAGGACTCCCTCACTCTTACTGTTAGCCGATGGGAAAAGGTAGAAACCTCCAAAGAGGCGTGCGCTCCGCTGCTCCCTCCTTTTGCCGGCAACCTCTTTTGCACTCCATTAGTGGACATTGAGGGAATTGTGAGAAAAATTCTTCTCTCATATCCTTGATCCCTCACTCTCGCACCCGGTGCCTACCTTACGACACAACAGTTACATTGTCCACTTGATTGTGATATTCTTCTCTCATATCCTTGATATTTTTGCACTATCACCATCTGAACCTTCAGTGAACTACTTTTGCACTATCAACTATTCTAGTCTTATTGCCACAGGACTCCCTCACTCTTACTGTTAGCCGATGGGAAAAGGTCGAAACCTCCAAAGAGGCGTGCGCTCCGCTGCTCCCTCCTTTTGCCGGCAACCTCTTTTGCACGCCATTAGTGGACATTGAGGGAATTGTGAGAAAAATTCTTCTCTCATATCCTTGATCCCTCACTCTCGCACTCGGTGCCTACCTTACGACACAACAGTTACATTGTCCACTTGATTGTGATATTTTTCACTTTCCTCTAATTTTCATTGTTGGATTACAGTGAGGTTTATGATATCACTGTGTATGACTAGGTCTCAATCTCTTTGTTGTTGGAACTCGTACTCATACTTGTGTGGTGGCGACGACGGCCCCCAAGTTGACGACGGCCTCCAAATTGATGACGGCCCCCAAGTTGATGACGGCCCCCAAGTGGTTGATGACGGCACTCTAACGGAAGACCCTCCTTCGTCTCCAACAAAGGACTCGCGTCGCCGAGGTGTTCGTATGGAGCGGCGCTACAATTTCCGCCCTCGGCGCAAGACAAATATATAGTTAAATTTATCTTTAGATTTATCTTATTTTCTTTATGCTATTTTATTTGGGATATTGTATTGTGGGCTGCATGTAGCCATTTGGTGTGTTGTTTTATTTTTATTTTGGGCTGCATATAGCCTAGACTTATTTTTAAGCCTATATATAGGCATGTATGTTTGGTTTAAATTAAGTTGAATGAGAAAGAAAAAAACCCTAGTCTTTTCCCCTCTAAACATTCTCTCCCTCTCTCTCTACATATCCTAGCCGCCACCCTCACTCCCCCTCTCTCTCTCTCTAAAAGTTCGGCCAGCACTTTCCCTTCCCCTCTCTTCACAAGCTGCCACCCTCATCTCTCACTCTCCCTCTAAAAGTTTTGGCCAGCCCACACATCTCCATCTTCCAAGCCCCACCTCCTCTCACCACCCACAACCCGGCCTCCACCTTCTCCAAAAACCGACCGGCCACCCATCTCCTCGTGAAGCTTTGTCCGGAAAGGTCTCCTTCTACGGCGAGAAATCTGGACTTTGGTGTGAAGCGGCCAAGGCGGACGATCTATCTCTCCATCCGGCGCGACTCCGGCGGAACCGTGGAAGAGCGACCCTTCAAGGGTAGTCGGAATCATCTATTCCGACTTGGGTAACGATCCTCTCCACTCACGTGTGATTCCCTCTTGATATTCTAGTGGACGGAAAAATTTTTGCGTTAGATTTGAATCGTTAGATTCTTCGTGGGTTTTTCTTTGGATTTTTGCATAGAGCTTAACCGCGTTATTTCCGAACAAGGGTTTGGCGAACCCCGTTTTTTTTGTTGGGAGAGATCTACCATTTTTCGATCGCATTTTGGGTAGATCTCTTTTGGTACAACCTTCGCTCGGTCGGACCCAATATTGGTCCTTTTAGCTTGGGAGAACGTCGGCCTATCGCCGTTCGCTCGACCTTCCCGCGGAGTGGCTACCGTACGTTGGTGAACTGTGATAATACGCTTGCGAGTGCGCTGCGATTAAATCTAGTGCGTGAGAGATTGTGGGTTGAGCGTGACGTTCGTTTCTTCCCCTTACCCGTCTAGTGTCCGCGGTAGTGGCCTACATCAAATTTTGGTATCAAAGCGAGGTTCTTGTCAATTTTTTAATTGGCACCCTCCCCTCTTTTAGCACGTTAACCTGCACTTGTGTTTGCGCGTTAGTTGTCACAAAAAAAAAAAATCTCCAAAAAAAATTATCTTTGGTCTGCCAATAGCGGCGTAGTTTTCTTAATTTTCAGCCAAAAAAATCAAAATAAATTTTTTTAATAATCCTCTTTTTATTTCCTGTAAGAAAATCAAAAAAAAAATTTATTTTCCTATAGTCATTAAGCGGGATTAATTCCTTCTTCGTTCTGCCTGAAATCTGTTGTCCTCCATTTGCATGCGTACTAGGCTCGGTACGGAATATCCTCCATCGTCGTCTAATATGGATGACGACTGGGGTGAAGGTCGTCCCCTCACGGAGATTGAGGAGCTCCGTCAGGATTTCACGGAGCAGTTGACGGCCATTAGGGAAGCACTTCACGGATTGGGGTTACCACACGGGGCACCCCGTAATCAACCCGGTCACCCACGGGTGGGCGAGCATCACAACCCTTACCCCCACCCCCCTAATGAGAACGCCCCACGAGCACCGTACGAGTTTGACCTTACTCGGGCCGTCCGAGTCAAGCCACCATCCTACGATGGTTTAGGAGATCCCCAAGTCTTCCAGGACTGGATCATGGAGATCGAATGTTATTTCGAGTGGTATACCCTGAACGACGCGGATAAGGTGCGAGTAGCGAGAATGAAGTTGCTAGGGCGCGCCAAAATATTTTGGCTGAATGAGGAGCGGCGTATGAGGGTCGAGAACGGAGCGTTGCCCATAGGATGGGATGCAATGAAGGCTAGGCTAACGGAACAGTACGTCCCTACTTACCATCGAACACAAATGTTCGATGATTTAGCCACCCTTAAGCAAGGGACTAGGTCGGTGTCTGAGTATATGAGTTTGCTGAAGGACATGATGGTTAGGTGCGACGTGAAAGAGATGCCCGAGGTCACTCTCTCCAGGTTCCGTAAGGGACTAAACCCCGATATCCAAGGAAAGCTTCTGCGTTATGGTCACACCGATTTGCACACCACTTTCAATGTCGCATTAGATATTGAGCAGCACAACGCGATTAAGGGCAAGTCTCGCTCGTTCCAAAAGGGGAAGTCCATTTTAGGGCCGCCTCCCACCGCCACCTATAAGGCTAAAGGAAAGTATCAGTCCCCCGACTCGACCTCCATAGTCGTAACGGCTAGGAATGATAGAAACCCCTCTGGTGAGAGAGTCCCGGTGGGTCGGGTCAACAGAACGAATGTCACATGTTACGCTTGCGGGATCCAAGGGCACTATGCTAGTGATTGTCCTACTACACCCAGACCATTAGCCCTGTTAGATTCCGCCGGTGGGGCCGACGACATTACTTACGAGGCGGGCGAAGAGAGCGAGTCGGACGGAGTGCCTAGTGATATGGAGGATGACCCCCGTATGATGGTTATGAGGTGTATCCTGGCGACCCCTCGAGCATTAGACGATTGGAATAGGACGAACATTTTCACGTTGAATTTTAAGAGTGGTGAAAAATGGTGTAGGTTGATCATCGATAGCGGTAGTTGCATGAACGTAATTTCTGAAGCCGCGGTGAGGCGAATGTCTCTCGTTGCCGAGCCACACCCTCACCCTTACAAAGTGGCATGGGTAGACAAGTCGTCCCTCCCTGTGACGAAGCGATGCTTGGTACCCCTTACCATCAAAGCTTATTCTGAGCAGATTTGGTGTGACGTCATCCCTATGGATGCGTGTCATGTATTGTTGGGTCGCCCTTGGTTGTACGATCATGACGTCACCCACTTTGATCGGGCCAACACTTACGAGTTTAAATTTAATGGCAGGACCATACTCTTAAAACCCGCCCCGCCAAAGGATCCTTCGGCCCCCTCGAAGGATACGGTCGTCCCGGTCGAGAAGAAGACGTTGAGCCTGATAGGAAGGAAAGAATTGAAGCGTACTACCTTCGTAGATGGGGTCCTCTATGCCTTAGTGTGCCTACAAGTTAAGGAAGACGCAGTCCATTTTGAGGACTTGCCGTCGGCGTTGAGAAAACTCCTAGAAGAGTTTGTGGACGTATACCCGGAAGAGCTACCGGCTGAATTACCCCCGTTGCGGGAAATCCAACATGCCATTGATTTCATTCCGGGCTCTTCATTGCCCAACCTCCCACATTATCGGCTAAACCCCTCCGCGCACTTAGAGTTGCAAACCCAGATCTCGGATTTATTGCAAAAGGGTTTTATCCGCCACAGCAAGAGCCCGTGTGTCGTGCCCGCCTTACTTGCCCCCAAGAAGGACGGCTCTTGGAGGATGTGTGTGGATAGTAGAGCCATTAAAAAAATCTCTATTAAATATCGCTTTCCCATCCCACGCTTGGATGATTTATTGGACATGTTAGCCGGTGCCACGATTTTTTCGAAATTGGATCTTAGGAGTGGCTACCATCAAATCCGAATTAGGGAAGGTGACGAGTGGAAAACCGCCTTTAAGTCTAAGGAAGGGCTCTACGAGTGGTTAGTTATGCCGTTTGGACTTTCCAATGCGCCGAGCACGTTTTCAAGGATGATGACCCACGTCTTCCAACCCTATATGGGAAGATTCATCGTGGTATATTTTGACGATATTTTGGTATTTAGCACCTCCACGATTGATCATGAGTCACATTTACGAACCATCCTTACCACGCTGAGATCGGAAAAATTATTCGTGAACATTAAGAAGTGTACCTTCCATGTGACATCGGTTGAGTTCCTCGGTTATATTGTGAGTTCGAAGGGGATCCACGTAGACCCCAAGAAAGTGCAAGCCATTAGAGATTGGCCCGAGCCCGCCAACATTCGGGATGTTAGGAGTTTTCACGGGCTCGCTACATTTTATCGGCGATTTATTAAGGATTTTAGTAGTATTATGGCCCCTATTACCGAGTGCATGAAAAATGGTGAATTTACATGGACAAACTCAGCCGCTGCGGCGTTCCAATTAATTAAATCGCGCATGTCGGAAGCCCCCCTTTTGCGGCTACCGGATTTTACCAAGGTTTTCGAGTTGTCATGTGATGCGTCTGGAGTGGGAATTGGTGGAGTGTTGAGTCAGGAAGGCCATCCTGTGGGGTATTTCAGTGAGAAACTAGCAGGTCCAAAATTGAATTATTCCAATTATGATCGGGAGTTTTACGCGGTCATTCGATGCCTCCAACATTGGCGGCATTATTTACTTCCTAAGGAGTTTGTCATCTTATCCGATCATGAAACGCTAAGGTTTCTTAACTCTCAAACTAAGGTTAGTCCTAGACATGCCAAATGGGTCTCCTATCTACAGGAGTACACTTTCATTATCAAACACCTCAAGGGGACTCTCAACCGCGTAGCCGACGCCCTTAGTCGTGTTTCGTTATTGCTCTCCACGCTAGAAGTAAAGGTGATTGGCTTCGATAGGATTAAGGACGAGTACGTCCACTGCCCAGATTTTAAGGATATCTATTTCGCCACCCAAGATGACTCGCCGACGACCATTACTTCTTTTTACATTCGGGACGGCTACTTATTTAACCATTCGAAGCTTTGCATCCCCCGTTCCTCCCTACGCCACTTCATAGTGTGGGAATTGCATGGAGGAGGGTTAGGGGGACACTTTGGCCGTGACAAGACGATCACGTTAGTTGAAGACAAGTTTTATTGGCCCGGTCTTAAGTCCATGGTTAGTAAGATCGTGGGTAGTTGCCGAGCGTGCCAACTGGCTAAGGGGAACAAAACTAATGCGGGGCTTTATACCCCTCTTCCGATTCCGTCTATTCCTTGGGAAGACGTTAGCATGGACTTCATTCTCGGCCTCCCAATCACATTTAGACGTCACGACTCTATCTTAGTTGTTGTCGATCGTTTCTCTAAAATGGCTTATTTTATCGCGTGTAATAAAACCAACGACGCGTCACACGTCGCGCAATTATATTTTAAAGAGGTGGTAGGCCATCGAGGAGTTCCGAAGTCTATTGTTACTGATAGGGATGTGAAATTTACTAGTTATTTTTGGAAGACCCTGTGGAGGATTATGGGCACCAAACTTCTATTCTCTTCCGCGTACCATCCGCAGACGGATGGGCAAACAGAAGTTGTGAACAGAAGTTTAGGTAGTTTGCTTCGATGCCTTGTGGGAGACCACAAGGGTACATGGGACCTTATCCTCCCTCATGCTCAGTTAGCATATAATAATTCCAAAAATAGGTCCACGGGTTTGTCCCCGAATGAGATCGTGCACGGTTATAAAGCTCTTGTGCCCCTTGACTTGCTTCCGTTACCGCCATCGTTTAAGTCAAGTCAATTTGCACAGGACTTTGCCTCTCACATCCATGATCTTCACAAACGCATAAATGAAACGCTTACCACTCAATACGCGTCTTATCAAGTTCATGCCAACGCCCATAAGAGAGTGTCTCCCTTGAAAGTGGGCGATTTAGTAATGGTACGTCTCATCCCTGAACGGTTGCCTACGGGCACCTTAAAAAAGTTAGCGGATCGGCGAGCTGGCCCTTTTCGGATTTTAAAACGGTTGGGAGACAATGCTTTTCTTTTGGAATTGCCCACTGATTGGGGTATTTCCCCTGTTTTTAATGTTTCGGATTTAACGCCATATATTGCTCCGCCACTAGAACTATCTTCCTCTCCGTTTAGTTCCACTATAGATTCTCATGGGTATGGGGTTGAGGGGGATAAGGGCTCGCTCTCTCCGTCGGTCTCCAACGGAGGTACGCTACATGTTGATGATATAGATTTTCCCCTTTGCTGCCTAATGCTTTTCCCAGGTTTGCCAGGACCGCATTTTTGCCCGACAGGATTCTCCAGGATGACGTGTTTCCCACTGCTGATGGCGATGTGCGCCGCTACTTGATCCGCTGGCGTGATCGCCCCGCCTCTGATGACTCTTGGCTCCCGGAGGCGGACATGGCTCTCTTGGATGGTGTTCTTCTCCGCCGGTATCTTCAAGACAACTCATCGGTGATGAGTCCTTTCAAGCGGGGGAGGATTGGTGGCGACGACGGCCCCCAAGTTGACGACGGCCTCCAAATTGATGACGGCCCCCAAGTTGATGACGGCCCCCAAGTGGTTGATGACGGCACTCTAACGGAAGACCCTCCTTCGTCTCCAACAAAGGACTCGCGTCGCCGAGGTGTTCGTATGGAGCGGCGCTACAATTTCCGCCCTCGGCGCAAGACAAATATATAGTTAAATTTATCTTTAGATTTATCTTATTTTCTTTATGCTATTTTATTTGGGATATTGTATTGTGGGCTGCATGTAGCCATTTAGTGTGTTGTTTTATTTTTATTTTGGGCTGCATATAGCCTAGACTTATTTTAAGCCTATATATAGGCATGTATGTTTGGTTTAAATTAAGTTGAATGAGAAAGAAAAAAACCCTAGTCTTTTCCCCTCTAAACATTCTCTCCTCTCTCTCTACATATCCTAGCCGCCACCCTCACTCCCCCTCTCTCTCTCTCTAAAAGTTCGGCCAGCACTTTCCCTTCCCCTCTCTTCACAAGCTGCCACCCTCATCTCTCACTCTCCCTCTAAAAGTTTCGGCCAGCCCACACATCTCCATCTTCCAAGCCCCACCTCCTCTCACCACCCACAACCCGGCCTCCACCTTCTCCAAAAACCGACCGGCCACCCATCTCCTCGTGAAGCTTTGTCCGGAAAGGTCTCCTTCTACGGCGAGAAATCTGGACTTTGGTGTGAAGCGGCCAAGGCGGACGATCTATCTCTCCATCCGGCGCGACTCCGGCGGAACCGTGGAAGAGCGACCCTTCAAGGGTAGTCGGAATCATCTATTCCGACTTGGGTAACGATCCTCTCCACTCACGTGTGATTCCCTCTTGATATTCTAGTGGACGGAAAAATTTTTGCGTTAGATTTGAATCGTTAGATTCTTCGTGGGTTTTTCTTTGGATTTTTGCATAGAGCTTAACCGCGTTATTTCCGAACAAGGGTTTGGCGAACCCCGTTTTTTTTGTTGGGAGAGATCTACCATTTTTCGATCGCATTTTGGGTAGATCTCTTTTGGTACAACCTTCGCTCGGTCGGACCCAATATTGGTCCTTTTAGCTTGGGAGAACGTCGGCCTATCGCCGTTCGCTCGACCTTCCCGCGGAGTGGCTACCGTACGTTGGTGAACTGTGATAATACGCTTGCGAGTGCGCTGCGATTAAATCTAGTGCGTGAGAGATTGTGGGTTGAGCGTGGCGTTCGTTTCTTCCCCTTACCCGTCTAGTGTCCGCGGTAGTGGCCTACATCATTGTGCTTCCTATTGAGCCTACCTTACGACCCACAACAGTTACATTGTCCACTTGATTGTGATATTTTTCACTTTCCTCTAATTTTCATTGTTGGATTACAATGAGGTTTATGATATCACTGTGCATGACTAAGTCTCAATCTCTTTGTTGTTGGAACTCGTACTCATACTTGTGCTTCCTATTGAGTCTTTGCTGATTGAATTATGGATGCCTAAAATTTTCCACATGCATGTCAGCATGTGATCTGATATTCTTGTCATTTTGATACAAATTTACGGACACATTCCATCTTGCAGCATTGAAATATATAAGCATAACAAAGAGGAAAGAATTGCTAGAACATGGGGAACAACAGCTCCTGGATTACCTTATGTCGAGGAGGTAATTAGACCTTCCGGAAATTGGCTGATTGGTGGAGATCTTCAAGTGCTGGAACCTATTATGTATAATGATGGTCTTGATCACTACAGGCTGTCTCCTCGAGAACTTCGCAAGGAATTCGATAGCCGCCAGGCCGATGCTGTGTTCGCTTTTCAGTTACGTAACCCCGTGCATAATGGTCATGCTCTGTTGATGAATGATACGCGGAAGCGCCTCTTAGGGATGGGTTACAAAAATCCAATTCTTCTATTGCATCCTCTAGGAGGTTTCACAAAGGCAGATGACGTGCCCCTTTATGTTCGGATGGAGCAACATAGTAAGGTCATCACCATGAGCTCTACCGTTTTTTATCATGTTAAGTATATTCTTAAAAATACTATCAAGTAGAATGTATCAATTTGATTTTTTTTTTGTACTAATAGGTTCTTGAAGATGGAGTTCTTGATCCTATGACTACCATTGTTGCAATCTTCCATCACCTATGCATTATGCTGGGCCTACTGAAGTCCAGTGGCATGCTAAGGCGAGAATAAATGCCGGTGCTAACTTCTATATTGTTGGCCGTGACCCTGCCGGAATGGGACACCCTACAGAAACGAGGGACTTGTATGATCCAGATCATGGGAAAAAGGTTTTAAGCATGGCTCCTGGATTAGAGAAGCTCAACATCTTACCTTTCCGGGTATTCCTTTTTTTGTTATTATGCACTTCCTATTTATCGTTGTCCTCCTTGAAACATTCAACATCTCAATCATAAGGTTTTAATAATTTTTATATTTATTACATCATTATGGTTCAACCCCCGGTCCGACCCATTCGAACTTAAACCTCTCCCCTATGTTGCCCGGGGACGGGGATGAGATATGCAATACTATATGAATACAAGAAATGTGATTTCAAAAAACCATGGATGCGAGATACATTTTTGAAAATTTTAATTATTTAAATATAAGCACAAATTAATATTAAGACATCGTGACATTTACATGGTATTCATTTTTTTCATTGTTATATCTCACATATTATATATTAAATGAAAATAAGATTTGTGTCACAAAAATGCATCATATCCTAAATAGAAGCCATGTACATAAGTATGTAATCAATTGAATCTCACCACTTATTATTATACTCTTTTTCTTTCACATATCTTTCTCCATGTCACCATAGCTAAACACATAATTTTCGAGTATACTCAGACGCATCTGGTAATATCTAAATTCTAAAGTATCTGCGAGTATCCAAAATTTGTTTTATCTAAAATTAAAAGAAAAAAATTCTGAGAATTTCGGGGACGGGTTTCCTAAGTTCCAGAGAATTTCCTGACTCCGAAACGTTTCTGATACGATACGTAAGGTACGCAAGGCTGTTGTAAGTATATGTGCTTCATGGCCTCTCACCCCTCCAGTTCAGTATCCGGTCATATCAAATAGAGCCAGTGTGTTAGGGGAGAAACTACAAAGGAGCAACTAAGAGAGAAGATCTAGGTATTAAGAGAGGATTTAGGGTTAGGAGGAAGAAGGAGGCTACCTGATTATACTCTGCATAACCCCCAAAAGGGGGCTGCCCGGATATATTTATATCCGGGCCCGGAAGGGCCGGCCGGCCCTTCCCAAAGGGCTGAACCCGCCTGGTTCAGCCCCTGGCCGGCCGGTTCACTGATTGGGGGCTGAACCGGAAGGTTCAGCCCCGTTGTTTAGCGCATCCTTGCTCCTCCGAACATAGTGGCGACCCGTAAAGCGTAGCGGGGGCGTAACATTCCCCTCCCCATCAAGAACCAACTTGTCCGCAAGGTGGTAATCCGGGTAGAGCTCCTTGAAGTCGAAGAAGTCTACCCAAGAGTTGTGCGCTGCCGGCAGATTCTTCCACTGGACCAAGAGCTCGGGCCGGTATTCCGTGCCCCGAATCTTCCACCTGTGCCGTAAGATATCCGCAGGTAGCGGACGCAGCTCGCCCGCAGGCGTAACCTCGGGTAGAAAAGAACGTGGCTGGACATGCGGACCCAACTTCCGCTTGAGCAAAGAGACGTGAAAGGTAGGATGAATGCGGGAACCGGCCGGTAACGCCAACGTATAAGCCACCGGCCCCACCCTGCTGAGGATCTGAAAGGGGCCGTAGTAGCGCGGAGAAAGCTTATGGTTGCCACGACGAGCCACAGACAACTGCCGGTACGGCTGGAGCCTGAGAAAAACTTCATCTCCCACGGCGAACTCCCGCTCTGTGCGGTGTTTGTCCGCCTGGGACTTCATGCGTTCCTGTGCCAGGCGGAGGTTCTCCCGAAGAGTGACTAACATACGATCCCGATCCAGAAGAGCCCGATCCACGGCCGGAAGGGCAGTGCTGCCAGGTTCATAACTGGCCAAGGGCGGAGGAGGGCGGCCGTAAACCACCTCAAACGGTGTCATCCGGCTGGCGGAATGATAGGACGTATTGTAACAGTACTCTGCCCAGTGTAACCAATCCGGCCAACTCCGAGGCTCATCCATCACAAAGCAACGAAGATATGTCTCGACACCCCGATTGAGGACCTCCGTCTGACCGTCCGACTGCGGATGATTGGCCGTGCTGAAGTGTAAGCGGGTACCCTGCAACCTGAAGAGCTCCCGCCAGAACCCACTGACGAAGGTAGGATCGCGATCCGAAATAATGGCCCGAGGAAGGCCATGCAGGCGAACAATGTCCCGGGCAAAAAGCGCGGCGACAGACTCCCCGGTATACGGATGGCTGAGGGCCAGAAAATGGCCGTACTTTGAAAGCTTATCCACGACCACCAAAATGACGGACTTGCCCTTCGACTTAGGCAGCCCATCGATAAAATCCATGGAAACTGTGTCCCAAATAAGCTGCGGAATATCCAATGGTACGAGGAGCCCGGCCGGAGAAGAAGTCTCATATTTCTGTTGCTGGCAGATGTCACAGTGGCGAACAAACTGCTGAATGTCCCGCCGCATGCCGGCCCAAAACACGTTTGCGTGCGCCCGCTGGAGGGTCCGGAGCACCCCCGCATGGCCGCCGGGGGGAGAGGAGTGGAACTCATGCATCAGAACCGTCTTCCAAGCTGAATCGGCGGGAACGACCACCCGTCCCCGATAGTATAGCCGGTCGTTACCCAAGTGATAGCCGGTCGGCCCCGGCTCGCCCCGCTGTAAAGAGTCCACCAATGGCCGAAGCGTGTCGGACCGCAACACTTCCTCCTGAATATCCGCCAAAGAGTCAATCAACGGTCCCGAAATATTGGAGAGAGCAGCTCCTGGGAGACGAGAGAGGGCATCGGCGACCACATTCTCTTTGCCGCGGCGATACACAATCACATAATCGTAGCCCAGAAGCTTGGTAACCCATTTTTGCTGTAGAGGCGAAGAGACCCGCTGGTCCAAGAAGTGCTTCAGACTTTGGTGGTCCGTCTTGATCTTGAAGTGCCGGCCCAACAAATAGGGCCTCCATACCGCCACCGCGTGAATGATGGCCAACATCTCCTTCTCGTAGGCCGAGAGGCCCAAGGTACGAGGAGCCAGGGCCTTGCTGTAGAAGGCTATTGGCCGTCCCGCCTGCATCAAAACCGCCCCGATGCCGACCCCCGACGCATCGGTCTCCAGCACGAACTCCTTCGTGAAATCGGGTAGGGCAAGCACGGGTGTGGAGGTCATGGCCCGTTTGAGGGCCTGAAATGCCTCCTCCGTCTCCTCAGTCCAAGAAAAGGAATCCTTCTGCAGCAGCTGGGTCAAGGGCCGGGCTATCTTGCCATAATCCTGGACAAACCGGCGGTAGTACCCGGTGAGGCCCAAAAACCCGCAAGGCCCGGACTGTCACCGGTCGCGGCCAGGACTGCATACTCTGAATCTTCCGTGGATCGGCTCGAACACCCTGACCGGAAACCAAATGGCCCAAATACTCCACCTCCTCCTGCCCGAAGGAACACTTGGAACGGTTGGCATAAAGATGGTGTTGGCGGAGTCTCTCAAGGACCTGCCCCACGTGGTGCACGTGGTCCTCCCAGGTGGTGCTGTAGATAAGGATATCATCAAAGAAAACCAGGACGAATTCCCGCAAAAAATCTCTGAAGATCTCGTTCATGTTGGCCTGGAATGTCGCAGGCCCCCCCAGTCAGTCCGTTGGCCATAACCAGAAACTCATAATGGTCGTCATGCGTCCGGAACGCCGTCTTATGAACATCCTCCTGAGCCATCAAAATCTCATAATAGCCGGAACGAAGATCCAGCTTGGTGAATCGTTGCGCCCCATGCAGTTCATCCAGTAACTCTTCGATGTGAGGAATCGGGAAATTATCTTTGACAGTAGCGCCGTTCAACGCCCGGTAGTCCACGCAGAATCTCCAAGGCCCGTCTTTTTCTTGACCAGAATGATAGGAGCCGAGAAGGAGCTCGTACTCGGCCGAATGATGCCGGCTTCCAGCATCTCGCGGACACTCCGTTCAATCTCCGCCTTTTGCACATGTGGGTAACGGTACGGCCGAACATTCGTCGGCTCGGCATCCGCCTTGAGCGGAATACGGTGGTCGCGAAACCGCGGTGGTGGCAAAGTACGTGGCTCCTGAAAAACATCAGCATAATCTGTCAGAAGTAACTGTAACTGAACCGGTACCTCAGAAGGCGTGGAATTTCGGTCTGGACCTCCCGAAGGACCGCCATCAGCTGTCCGTCCCCGCTCAACCGCTGCAAGCTGCGAAGAGAAACCTCCTTAACAGGAGAAGACATGATCCCTTGCAGGCAAAACTGTTTTTCTCCGTGCCCAAACTCCATAGTCATTTGTTTCCAGTCAAATGTCACCCACTGTAACTGGCGCAACCACTGAACTCCCAGCACCATGTCTGAGCCCCGAATAGGTAACAGGTAGACGTCAGTCCTTCCCACATAGTCACGTATCCGCATTTCCACTCCCCGCAACACCCCCTCGCACTGCAGCCGGCTGCCGTCCGCCACCATAACGTGAAAGGCAGCTCCCCTGTCAATCACGTGCCCAACTCGTCGTGCCACATCGGGATGTATGAAGTTGTGGGTACTCCCACTGTCCACCAGAATGGTAACTCTTTTTTGGGCAATCCGGCCTGCCAGCCGCATAGTAAGCGGGGGAGCGCAACCCTCAAGAGCATGTATAGAAACCCCGAACTCAATTTCCTCCACATCTACCTCCAGCTCCTCATCCGGAGCCGGCTCTTCCGCGTCTTGATGCAACATGAACACCTGTATCTTCTGGCATTTATGACCTGGCACAAACTTCTCGTCGCAGTTAAAGCACAGACCCTTCTCCTTTCGAGCGGACAACTCACTCCAAGATAACCGAGTCACAGTCGGCTTGGTACCCGTAGGCTGCTCCCGTCGGTGCTGCGGTCGCAGGAGTCAAAGCCGGCCTACTCATGGTGCGAGCCCTCTGCCGGTTGAACCTCTCCTCCTGTATACGAGCCAAGGTAATCGCATGGTTCAATGATCGAGGCATGAGTGCTTGTACCTCGTCTCGAATGTGCTCCTTGAGACCAGATATGAAACAGCTGTAGAGTGTCCGCTCTGACCACTGAACCCGATTTGCCAACTTCTCGAACTCCGTACGATACTCCATCACCGACCCTTTCTGACGAAGCTTCTGAAGGAGGGCCTCAAAGTTCTCGTACTCCAGCGGGCCAAACCTGGCCGAAAAACCCTCCACAAATTCCCCCCAAGGTACGTACTCCCTTCCTCGCAGGAACCACTGCGTCCACTGGAAAGCGTCGTCCTTCAAATGGAAGGACGCTAACTGCACCCACTGGCCTTCAGGCACTTCCTGGTATTGGAAAAATAGTTCCGCCTTTTGGATCCACTCCAAGGTGTCGCCGCCCTCGAACTCCGGAAAGTGCATCCGAGTTAATCCGGGAGTTAATCGGTGTCCCCCCTGACCGCCTTCCCGTCTTGCGGGCTCCCCTTGCTCGAAACCGCCGTAGCCTTGATGCGGACCTGCTCCCCAAGGAGGGGGTTGTGGCTGGCCGCCCCATCCTTGGCCAAAACCGGCCGCTCCCGGTGCCCCAAATCCACGAGGAGGAGGGAGGAGCCCTCCCCTTGGCTGTCCCGTACCCTCGGGTGGCCGCCGAACCCCACCCGGGTCCTCCCAGCCCCGGCGCCCCTGGCCGCGACCCAGTCCGGGCTCGCCGAACCCGCCTGCCGCGAATCCGGGCGGGATCGGACCCGCGAAGCCACCCTGCAGCGCCGCCGAGCCCCCTGCCGGCCCGTACGCCGCCCACCCAGGCCCGCCGGACCCCCCTGCGCCGATTCCAGGCGGAGTCGGACCCGCCAAGCCGCCGTACGCGGCTGCCGAACCCGTGCCGGGTGGATTTCCGTCGATTCCGCCGATTCCGCCGAGTTCCGCACCCGATCCGGCCGAATCCTCACTAGCCGGCCCTTTCCTTTCAACAACGCCTTCAACTCCTCCATCCGGGCCTCCATCCGCCCTTCCATGGCCGCCATCGAGTCGGTTAGGCCAACAACGCTCTCCTCTAGGGTTTCAATCCGTGAGGACTCCTCTTGAGTGCGAGTGGTCACCATGGACGAAGGCTCTGATACCAAATGTTAGGGGAGAAACTACAAAGGAGCAACTAAGAGAGAAGATCTAGGTATTAAGAGAGGATTTAGGGTTAGGAGGAAGAAGGAGGCTACCTGATTATACTCTGCATAACCCCAAAAAGGGGGCTGCCCGGATATATTTATATCCGGGCCGGAAGGCCGGCCGGCCCTTCCCAAAGGGGCTGAACCCGCCTGGTTCAGCCCCTGGCCGGCCGGTTCACTGATTGGGGGCTGAACCGGACGGTTCAGCCCCGTTGTTTAGCGCATCCTTGCTCCTCCGAACATAGTGGCGACCCGTAAAGCGTAGCGGGGGCGTAACACAGTGTTTGTCATTTACTTCAGCAAGGCAAAGTGAATACACATGCTCAATAGACAAGGTTATTACGACATATATACATCTAACTGTAGAAAATGCCAACTTGAATGTACAATTATTATTAAAGCATTAGGATAAAGAAGAGTTAGATAAATTGCAACACCCATAAAAGTTGTTTTAAATGATTTGCAAAGAATAGATTTAGAATTTTTTTGGTAGGATATTTAGAGGGGCTGTTTGGTTGAAAAACATTGTATTATAAATGGAGATCAAATTGCGTAGATTCATTTAATCAATAAAATTTGAGATATCACACAGTTTTTAACATGACACCGGCATCTAATAACTCCGGTATCTTAATCAACATTGAGGCTCCGTTTGTTTCAACATTTTTTCTTCACTGGCGGTGGGAGGAATGAACGCTAAAAAAACATGTTTGGTAAAACTCCTTTTTCCGCTCCCAACACTCCAAAATATCAATTTTCACCTTCAGCGCCAAAGCTACCCCTCCCACCATTCTTACCGCTCCATTCTCACTGCTCTCATTTGCAACGCTCCAAAATGCCATCGCTGAAACAAAGAGAGCCTGAATCAAACTGCCACTTGGCACTCAGTTATTGCTTTGTAATATATTCATATGCAGCAAAATAAAATGATTTTTTCCCTTTATTTTTTATAAGATTGCTTACAATATATGTGTGAACTCTTAACACTAACTAATTAATGTTTCATATGCAATGGCAATCTCCTTGTTCTTGTTAGCAGTAAACCGGACAAATATAACCGGTTCAGTTTAATAGTCAAAGTCAATGTTTGTAAAACTATTAAGGTTTATCCTCTTCTAGTTACAGCAGTACTTATCTTGATATCCTATGACAAAGAATAAGGCTGCTGGTTTATGATTTTTTTGTAAGAAGAGAGAAAATAGGAGAGAGAAAATCAGCCGTAATTATATATATTTTCAAAGTACATGAATACATACACTTATCTAGAGATAGATAGAGAGAGAGATATCTACATTTACAATGTGAGACTAAAGTAGATATACATAGATCAATACACATGGGCCTCCTAAATGAGCTAATTCTATTTTATCTTTAACACTCCCCCGCAAGCTGGAGCATACAAGTCATAAGCGTCAAGCTTGGATAGAAACTGATAGTACAAAGTCCGTGAGAGAGCCTTGGTGAAAATATCAACAATTTGACTGGAGGCCGAGACATGTTCCAATACTATCTTCTTTGACTGAACCTTTTCTCGAACAAAGTGATAGTCAACTTCAATATGCTTTGTGCGCTCATGAAACACTGGATTCTTGGGAATATGTATGGCAGCTTGACTATCACAGAGCAGGGTAGCAGGAGAAGAGAGTGTGAGACCCATATCACGGAGGAGGCCCTCTAGCCAGGTGACCTCAGATACGACCGCTGCCATAGCGCGATATTCAGCCTCAGCAGACGAGGGAGCGATAACAGTCTGTTTCTTGCTGCGCCGGGTAATAAAATGTCCACCGAGGTAGGTGCAGAAACCAGTGGTGGAATGTTTATCATCAAGAGACTTTGCGTAGTCCGCATCAGAGTAGGCAACAAGAGATAAAGAAGACGATGTAAACAAGTTCTTGTCCAGGAGCCTTCTTTAAATATCTGATGATTCGCTCGACGACTCGGAGATGAGAAGTCCGAGGAGTATGCACAAATCGGCTTACCACTCCAACATCGAATGAGATGTTAGGCCGCGTAACTGTGAGGTAGATTAATTTTCCCACCAAGCGTCGATAGTACTCTGGATTGGTCAGAACAGGGTCATTCCCAGAGTCTTGATTCGACAGCTGATGATTCATGTCCATCGGAGTATCTGTAGATTTGCATCCTGAGTAGCCCGCACTTTGTAGATGATCTATGCAGTACTTCCGCTGAGATAAGACTAGTCCATCAGGTCTCCTTGCAACCTTAAGTCCAAGGAAGTATCACAGATTGCCCAGATCTTTTGTCTGAAAGACAAAGTTCAGATGTTGTTTGATTTTTTGTATCCCGATGATGTTGTTTTCCGTAATCAAAATGTCATCAACATAGACAAGAAGAACTGTCTTTGTTGCTTGATGATGAGTAAAGAGAGAGAAATTTGCAGAACTTTGAGTGAATCCCATCTCGCGAACTACCTTATTGAACTTATCAAATCAAGCACGAGGAGATTGTTTGAGACCATATATAGACTTCCGGAGAAGACATGCACGAGACTCCCCCGTGGTCTCAAACCCAGGTGGCTGGTGCATATATACAGTCTCCTGAAGATCGCCGTTGAGAAAGATATTTTTGATATTCAATTGATGAAGGGGCCAGTGGCGGTGCACAGCAAGAGAGATCATAACACGTACAGTACTCAGTTTTGCCACCGGAGAGAACGTTTCGTTGTAATCGAGGCCATGTTGCTGAGTGAAGCTCCGAGCCATCAGACGGGCTTTGAGACGATCAACTATTCCATCAGGAGCATGTTTGATTGTAAAGACACATTTGCAGCTAACACAAGATTGTCCAGGAGGGAGAGGAATAAGGTCCCAAGTTTGGTTAGCCCAGAGAGCTGCCATCTCGTCGTCCATGGACGCACGCCAGCCCGGATGTTGTAGAGCATCCTGCAAGGAGTTAGGAAGGGAAATAGTGGAAAGAGAGAGGGCAAAAGTGCAAAAAGGTGTAGAGAGGCGATGTAGGGATACATAGTTTTCCATAGGATGAGCCGTGGAGGATGGTGCTTGATCGTTAAGGCGCAGAAGAACATCCGTAGTAGGGGTTGCTGGCGGGTTGCAATCCTGGACGAGCGGCGAGTGTAGACACGGGTAGGTGGAGGAGGAGGGAGAGGTGGTGAAGTTGGTACTGGAGGAGAGGAAGTGGGAGGCAGAGAGGTGACGGGAACAGCCGGACGAGGAATTGTGGGCTGAGGTGGTAAAGTGGAGGTGTGAGAGAAGAAACTGTCATCTTCAGCAAAGGTAACATCCGCGGAGACGAGCGCCTTGTTGATTGTGGGAGATTAGCAAACATACCCCTTTTGGGTACGAGAGTAGCCGACAAAGACACATTTGGTGGCGCGGGCGACAAGTTTGTCACTTGGTGGTCCGAGAGAGTGAACATAACAGGCACAACCAAAGGTGCGAGGCGTGAGAGAAAATGAGGACTGGGAAGGAAACAAGAGACTGAAGGGAGAAGCAAAGTTAAGAACGGAGGAGGGCATACGGTTAATGAGGTAGCAAACAGTAGAGACAACAAAGTTCCAATATTCAGCGGGAACCTGCATTTGAAGCATGAGTGACCGAGTGACATCAAGGAGATGGTCATTCTTCCGCTCTGCCACACCATTCTGCTGGGGTGTGTACGCACACGAAGTTTGATGAATTATCCCAAAGTCGGTGCATAAGTTGGAGAAGCTGCGACTAGTGTATTCACGAGCGTTGTCAGTGTGAAGCGTTCGTACGGTAGTAGAAAATTGCGTACGTATTTCAAGAATGAACGCACGGAAAACAGAAGTTAGCTCAGTACGATCACGAAGTAAATAAAGCCATGTGTGGCGTGAATAGTCATCAATGAAGGTTATAAAGTAGCGATGACCAAAAAGATTGTGTAGTTTATAAGGACCCCAAATATCAGAATGAACTAAAGAAAGCGGAGTACTACTCCGGTCACATACATGAGGGAAAGAAGTACGATGTTGTTTGCCAAAGATACAAGACTCATAAGAAAATTCCTATAAAGAGACGTCAGGAAGTCCATTCTTGAGAATCTGAAAAGGAGCATGACCAAGATGACGATGCCAGTTGACGGAGGTGACAACAGAGAGTGAAGTGGGAAGAGCGTCCAGGAGGTAAAGCCCGTTTGACAACCGTCCTCTACCAATGATAGTCTGTGTTCGACGATCTTGCATGACAAAAGAAGAGGGAGAAAAGATCAGACAACAATCAAGATCTTGAGCAGGCCTACTAACAAACAGTAGGTTAAAGGGATATCCCAGAACATGAAGGACCGAGTTTAAGGAGAGAGTAGGAGTAAGTTGCAGATCCGCAGCTCCAAACACAAGAGTAGTATCGTCATTAGCCACAGTGATAAACTTGGGATACTCAGTAGAGAATGAAGCAACCGAGCCAGAGGAACAGTTGACCATGCCTTGAAGCTGCAGTATCTTTAGGCGGAGGTCATTGATATCCTTCTGAGCAGTAGAAGAGGGGTCGGTGGGAGAGGGACTCACAGGAGCAGGAGCAGGAGCACCAACAACAACAAGAGCGAAAAGATGAGGAGGCAAACCATGTTTGCGATAGCAGGTAGCTTCAAGGTGGCCATCACGACCGCAGTAAGTACACTCGAGAGTAGAACGACTGGCACGTCCCCGACCACGAGACGTGAAGAGGCCTCCCCGAGTAGAAGATCCCCAGACAGAGCAGGAGTAGGGAGTAGGGGCTGCTGGAGCAAAGACAGAGAAAAGGTTGCTGGAAACTCGGGAGGAGGTGTAACCTTAAGCACCATGTCGCAAACATCAGACAGAGAGGGTGTTGTAGGAAAAAAGAGAATCTGGGCCCGGATGCTGTGAAGATGACTAGGAACACGAGCCATCATCATAGCGATCCCAACATCTTCTTTATGTGCCCGTTGAGTAGCAAGGTCGACAAAGGGAGGTTGATGCTGTATCCAGGCCTCCACCTGGGTCCGGGTCTTGGAAACAAAGGAATTTAAGTCACCAGTGGTGTCAGAGTCCAGTGACTGAAGAGCAAAGATGATGTCGAAGAGGTGTTGTAAGCTATCCCGGCCAGAGTAGAGGGAGTGCAACTCATCCCACATTTCCTTAGCGGTTTCGTAATACATTGTCATCCGGTAAGACTGTGTCCATAGAGTTGAGCAACCAAGATTTGACTCAACCGTCATCGCGGAGCCAGTCATCAGAGGGATCAACAGGTTTGGACCGAGTAAGGTGATGAAGTAAACCCTTAGTTTGCAGAACACGTCAAATAGAATGAGCTCATTTGACATAGTTAGCCTTTCCGCTGAGAGAGATAGTGGTGATGCGAAGTTCATCACGGACCTCGGAAGACAAGGTAGCAGCACGAGCGGGCAGAGAGAAGGTAGCTGTAGTGGAGTCACTGGATGCCATGGCGGATAGCGACATCGGACAGAAGCAGCGGACTGAGGTAGTTGGCAGCGGACTGAAGCGGAGCTCGCAAGAAATAAAGGCGAGCAAGAACCCAGAGTCTTGGAGCAGGTCGCGGTGACTAGGGAAGGTCGCGGCGACTAGGGAAGGTCGCGGCGACTAGGGCAGGTCGCGGCGAGCAGATCGCAGTGACAAGCCAGCTCGCTAGCGACGAAGAAGGTCAGAGTGACTAAGAGGAAGGTCACGACGACAAGGAGAAGAGCTCGGCAAGACGCGAGATAAGATAGGTTGTGGCGGACTGGAGCAGTCCATAAGAAGAGAAGGTTCGCAGCGGACTGGAGGAGGAACCCGCAATGAACAAAAGTAAGAGCTCGCAACGGTTGGGGCAGTCCGCGACAGGTTATATCAGGAGGTCGCGAGCGAGGAGAGAGCTTGGACCGGACCGGAGTAGGCATCGGACTGCAGCAAGAGCTGCCAGCGGACTGGGGAAAGTAAGTAGCGGGCAGCAGACTGGGGAGACGGAGCGAGACTGAGCTCGCAGCAGCGGACTAAGAGAAGAGTCAGCGAGAAGGGAGCTCACAGCACTGAAGAAGAAGAGTTGGTAGACAGGGAATAAGTGGACCCCACGGGACAGAGAAAGAAGGCTATAAGAAGCCCGAGGAGGAGGGTGGAAACACAGAGAGAAGAGGAAGCGGATCCAAAGAAGTCAGGCCGCATGAGCCAGACGCCTAAGAGAGCGGAGAGAGACACAGGCCGCGGACAGAAACGCAGGCCGCGGGCGAGTAGGGGTAGGCGGATAGAAGCCAGAGTCCGCAAGCCGTTGGCGATTAAGGTAGGCGGATAGAAGGTTCGAGTACGCAGCAGGGGACGAATTCCTCCAATACCATGTAAGAAGAGAGAAAATCGTCCGTAATTGTATATATTTTCAAAGTACATGAATACATACACTTATATAGAGGTAGATAGAGAGAGAGATATCTACATTTACAATGTGGGACTAAAGTAGCTATACATGAGCCTCCTAAATGAGCTAATTCTATTTTATCTTTAACAGTTTTGTCTATTACAATACTGTATAAATAGACATACATATCTATGAATAAAAATAAGAAAAACTTGTTGCTCCATCCTCAATTATATTTTCCTTTGCTTCTACTTTAAAATCAACATTTGGTATCAAAGCATAAGCATCTTGTTCAACATCATCGGATTTCATGGCAACATCATCTTCCTCAGCCTCGTTCGCATACTCTCATGCTTCTATTCCCATTTTTGATGGTGATAAGTATGATAATTGGAGTATTCAGATGAAATTTGTCTTCATCTCCCAAGGACTATGGGATTTAGTTGAGCATGGACCCCAGTTTCCTGTTGAATCTCCTACTAGGACACTGGGAACTCTTTCTACAATGATTGTACACAAGCAAATTGAAGAAATCAAAACAAAAGATGCTCGAGCTATTTCTCTAATTCATCAAGGTGTATCAGAATCTGTTTTTTCAAGAATAATCGTTGCAGAAATGGCAAAGGAAGCATGAGATATCTTGAAAACTGAATATAAAGGCAGTCCTAAAGTTATAGCAATGAAATTACAACACTTATGGACGAATTACGAGCTCCTTCGAATGAAGTCAGGTGAAAACGTTGATACTTTTATAGCTCGAACTATTTAATTGATAAATCAAATACGGGGCTATGGGGATGTAGTTGAGGATAAAAAGGTAGTACCCAAGATCTTAAGAAGTTTAACACCTTCCTTTAGTCAAGCAGCAATGGCTACTGAAGAGTCCAAGGATCTCACTAGCCCAACTTAGATGGAATTAATCGGCTCTCTTAAGTCACATGAAGAACGATTAGTGTGGGACTCCCAAGTTCCAACCAGTACAACAAGCTTTACAAATGAAAGCTTCTCGTAAGCCAAAACAGGACTGGAAGCCGCCAGGCCAATTGACAGTTACTTCTGGAAGACCAAACTGCTCAAACACTTCAGCAAAAAATAAAAGGAACAACAAGAGTGGTGGAAGTATTCATATTTCAGGAGCAAAAGCTCAAAAATATTGTATTATATGTGATAAAAATATCCATGACTCTAAAGATTGCTATTCTCGATGCAAGCGATGCAGAATTTCCAATCATTCTGCTAAAGACTGCTGGCATACATCAAAAGAGCAAGCTCAATTTCTGAAAAAAGGAAAAGGAAAGGAGGAGGTGTTAAAAGAAAGGGAGGACATGTTTTATACATGTTATCAAGTTGCAACTGTTGCAGTCCCAATTATTTGGTTTGTGGATAGTGGCTGCTCAAGTCACATGGCCGATACCAAATCTAATTTTGTATCATTAGATGAAACTTATAAAGCTTTAGTTCATCTAGGTGATGGAAAATCTATTCTCATAGAAGGTAAAGGAACCGTGGCTATTCCCACTCCATTGGACTGACCAGGGAAATTACAGAGGTAAATTATGTGCCTACAACAACAACATTCAAGCCTTTATCCCACTAAGTGGGGTCGGCTGTACACTTGCCTACATTTGCACAAAATTTACTAAGTGTGAGACAATTGTTAAGCAAAGGATATGAATTAAGCTTCAACAATGATTCATGCTCCATATCAGATTTATCAAGTGGCAAAGTAATAGTTGTGGCTGCTATTACTAAAAATAAAGTGTTCACTTTAGATTTGTCCAAACTTCCTGTGCAAGCTCTTGCTTGTACATCTCAGATGACTAATCTATGACATGCAAGATTGGGCATTTGCATTGGTCAGCACTATTAGATATGTCTAAATTGAAATTAGTGCATGACTTACCTTCTCTACCAAAGGATACACAGTTTTGTAAAACATGTGCTGAAACAAAACTTCATACATCATCTTTTCCAACAATGTCAAGAAGTAGAGCACTTGCTCCACTGGATCTGCTACATACTGACTTATGAGCACCTACAACCAAAAAATTTTTGGGAGGTAAATCCTACTTCATGCTTATTGTTGATGATCATACTCGTTTTATGTGGATATATTTCCTACACTATATAAAATGTCGCTCGAAGCATCCGGATGGAGATCAAAGTGGAATACTCTATCCGTTGCCCGTAGGTGTGTATAAATAAGCAAACCCTAGGAGTAACTACGGGTATCGGATATCCGTGTATCCGAAACGACCCGTTAAGCCTCCGAATCCGATATTTGTCCAAATATACATTAACAATCTCCTCCTATATTTGTGACAAATAACGTGTATGTCTCGTAGTGCAAAAAGTAGAGAGTACAAAAAGAACAAGTTTTTGACTTTACACATTTTCATAATAGTTTACACAATTAAACAAGATAAGAGTTTACCAAAAAACAGTAACATAAACATCCAGACATAATGTGATACTCAGAAATAAATAAGTCGGAAAAACAAAAAATTAACAGTGGATCAAAACATGTAACAATTCTACTCAAAGAGTAGATTATCATCATTCAAGTCAAAATCTATTTTCTCTCATCCATATTCACCAGTGTCTTCAATGAATTTCATGAGTTAGACTATATGAATTCATAAACATATGCAATAACGTATCAAAGTAAGCTAGCTCTACCTAAATGAGCTTAGTACTTGTAACAGTAGTGAAGTAACATTGTCAGCATCTCTATCTAGTATCAGAAGGACCAGTCAAGTTATGATTTTAATAAATTACACATTGTTATCTTACTCAGTAGTGACTACTATGTAGCTTATCATATGACTTGACACACCGTCATTTGTAACATTATCAAATGTGAAATACTGTGTTATAATCACTAATGTTAGATTAACTCGTACAACGACTTTCGATTTCCAGTTGAATAATTCTCAAGTCAACTTACAATGACAAAGATGTTAAGTCATCAAATGTAGAATGACTAACATCCAACAATCTTGGGTTTTCATCAAAAAATTATTTACGATTTTAGTCTGTTAATAAATGCTTGAATGTTACAGCTATAAGCTCTTACCATTAAAACATAAATATAAGAGGAGAGTTTGTCTATTTATACCCACCTAGGGGCAACGGGTAGGGGATTTTACTTTGATCTCCATCCGGATGCTTCACGCGACATTTTCATTCTCGAAATAAAAAAAAACTGTCGCTCGCTCCCGTTTACTCAGTACCGACACAAGATCTAAAAATAAGGAGAAGCTCGTCGCTCTCTTTGGAGATCTCGACTGGTGTTGTCGATGTTCCCTATGCGTCGCCTCTTCTTCCATCTCCCTCCCACGCTGCTGACAAGGAAAGCTAGGAGCCGCCGCTTCTTACTGTGCACTTCTTACTGTGCAAGTCGTTGCCGACTTGTTCAATCGCTGAATTGCCTCATGTGCTAAGATTGCCTGGATCTGTTACCACCTACTTTCAAGAGAAGACCGACTCTTTCCTTTTCAGGTGCAGATATACTCCATTAAAAAAAAAGGAGACTTCTTTGTCTCTGAGTGAGCATCAGATCACCTCCAGGAGATGGTTTGGAGTAGGATAACAGTCATCGCCAAGATTTGATCATTATTGTTGTGAATTTTTTGATCGAAAAGAAGAGATTCTATTGCCTGCCTTATGTAATTTCTATCTCACCGGATCTGTACCAGTCTGAATCATAGAAAGGAACGCACAATGATGAAGAAGAATAATTTTTCGTCTCCGGTGTCAATGATCAAATTGGAAAAAATCATGACGACGGAGTCCAACGACTGGAAGCTGAATACGCAGTTTGGGATGAAGTACCTGAACGTATTCTACATAGTTCAGTCTGATCGTGTTGACGTTATGAGGACTGACGATGAGACACAGTGGATTGCTGACGAGGACTTTTGCAGAGATTATTTGCTAAACTATTTGTCCTCTAGCCTGACAAAGACGTGCCTCAAGATGAAGACTGCTAATGAGATCTGGGAGGCACTGGAGGAGCACTTCAAGCATGAGGACCTGTCAAAAGCACACCTGGTGGACAAGTTTAATTCCTTCATGTTCGACGAGGAGAAAATCATTCTCCCTCAGGTATCGGAATTTGAAAACTTAGTTGACTCCTTGCACGGTGAAAATATTAGTCTACCAGATAGTTTTGTTGCGGACACGATTGTTTATAAATTGTCTTTCACGTGGTATAATTTTAAAACTGAAATGTACTGCAAGAATATGTAGGTTGGTCTGAATGACCTCAAACGCTTCATACGCATTGATGATGAAAATAGGACCAGACACGCGTTAGAAGCTGTTAGCAAGCAAAAAGCCGCGACTAACATGATTTCTAGCTCTAAACGCGCGCCCAATCCTAAAAGGACCAAGCCGTCCCAGGTTGCAGGCCCTAATAAAAAGTTTAAGCGCAAATGTTTCAACTGCAACAAATGGGGACACATTGCATCTGACTGCAGACTTGCTAAAAAGGAAAGGAGCAGAGCACCACAAGAAGGCAACCAGGCCAATATGGTTAGCCTTGCTAAGCCATCCGACTTTGTTGTTATGGTCGAAAATGCGAAGGCCAGCACTGAGTGGTACCTGAATTCGGGGGCAACGTGTCATGTCTACAACAATTCTAATCTGATGACAGGACTCACTGCTGCACGAGAGTCAGTGACAGTGATGAATGGAGAGAGTTGACGTGTTGATGGTGGGGAATGCAACTCTGCTGCTATCCTCAGGTAAGCCTTTAACTTTAAAGAACGTTAAATTCATTCTTTCATTAGATGCTAATTTAGTGTCTATTAGTTTGTTATGTGATGCTGAAATGTCTTTTACTTTCTGTAGCGGTAGAGTAACACTGTCAATTAACTCTCACTATTTTGGATATCATACATCCAAAATATGATGTATAGACTAAGTTTACCAAACAAAATAGTTCAACAAGTTCAAACAAACTTAGTTAGCCCTAAGACTGTACATGAGAGATTATGACACGTGAACTATAGGAAAATGTTTCAAATATCTAGGACTCACCATATCATATTAGACACTAAAAATAACCTGAGAAATGTGAAGTGTGTACTCAGAGTTAGATCACTAGGAAATATTTTAGTGCGGTTACTAGGAGCATAACACCCCAAGAGCTAATACATTCCGATATCTGTGACTTTAAAAGTTGTCACAAGAGGAGGAATGAACTATATGATCACATTCATAGATGACTGTTGTAGGTTCTGTCGCATTTATCTTCTTAAAACTAAAGATAAAACATTTGAAAAGTTTTGTTTTTTTCAAAATCAGGGTAGAAAACCAATTAGACATGAAGATCAAAAGGTTTAGAAGTAATAAATGAGGAGAATACATGTCCAGTGAATTCAGATGTTTCCTTGCCTCTCAAAGAATCGTAGCAGAAACCACTGCTCCTTACTCACCCCAATCGAATGATATAGTCGAGAGAAAAAATAGAACGTTAACAAAGATGTTGAATTCTATGCTCCTCACTGCTGACATGCCTACTGCATATTGGGGAGTAGCAGTTTTAACTACAAATCATATTCTGAACAAAGTCACTCATGCTAAGTTAGAGACTTAGAAGTTTCACTCTACGAGCTTTGGTTTAAGAGGCCCCCATCTATATTTTGACTTAAGACCTGGGGCTGTATAGCTTATGTTAGGGTTTCCGACCCTAGAAGGTATAAGATTGGACCTAGGAGCAACACCTATGTCTACTTAGGTTGTGTTGAGCATAGTGCTGCAGATAGATTTTTAGATATTTCTAATAACATCATTATAGAATTTAGGGATGCAATGTTCTTTGAAGATAAATTTCTTAAAGACAAGAACCTGACACTTTCAAGTATGCAAACAACTATTACTGAGGAAGATCCTGAATCAGTACCGAGCACATCCTATTCAGTTCAATTAGATAATGGTGGACTAGAATCTAGAAGGACTTCGGTGAGAGAAAGAGAACTCCTATAATCTTCAGTAGTGATTTTGTCACTTACCACGTCGAGACTGATCCATCTACCTATAAGTAAGCGATGAGATCAAGTGATTCACTACTCTGGAAAGAAGTCATAGATTAAAAGATGAACTTTCTACTTCAGAACAACGTCCGGTCGTTAGTTGATAAGCCAAAAGGGGCTAAAACTATATGGTGTTAGTGGGTTCTGAAAAAGAAGTTTAATGCTTATGGTAGCGTAACTAAGTATAAAGCACGTCTGGTGGCTAAAAGTTTCACACAAGTTAGTGGGGTGAATTACTTTGATGTATATTCATCAGTGTGTCACTTAGCAACCATTAGGATCCCTCTTGCTATTGCATCTATTGAGAACTTCATTGTTCATCAAATGAATGTTAAGACTGCATTTTTAAACAGAGATCTGACCGGAGAGAGATACATGAGTCAACCTGAAGACTTTATAGTAGAAGGTCACAAAAATAAGGTCCGTAAATTAATCAAGTCACTATACGGACTAAAGCAAACATCAAAATTATGGCATGAGAAGTTTGACTATCCGAACCGACCCGTTAAGCCTCTGAACCCGATATTTGTTCAAATATACATTAACAATATAAACATGAAGCATTGGACATTCAAACACTTTAAACTTCAAGTGGAAAAGGAATTTGAGCGCCCAGTAAAATGCTTACGATCTGATAGAGGAGGGGAATTCACCTCTAATCAGTTCTCAGAGTTTTGTGCTGAACATGGTATTCAAAGAGAGTTGTCTGCGCCCCAGGATTCCCTCAACAAAATGGAATAGTGAAACGACACAATCAAAGAGTAGTCGAGATGGCTAAAAGCCTGTAAAACATCAATATATCTGTTGAACAGATGTATCTCCAAAGTGCTTAACAATGCAACTCCTTATGCACTGTTGTATAAGCACAAGTCTTCAATTTCTCATTTGAAATTTTTTGGCTGTCAGCATAATAGCTTATGCTTCAATTCCAACAATTCATCGAGACAAGTTGGATCAAAAAGGAGAAAAATACCTATTTGTTGTATTTGGCGATGAATCAAAGGCATATACACTATATCAGCCTACTACAAAGAAAACCATTAGTAGTCGTAATGTCATCTTTGATGAAGATAGTATGTGGGATTGGCAGTCAGAAACATCATTGCCTTCTTCAGTGTCGGTTGAGCTACCTTTGCACTCCATCCAGGATGCTGAACAAGTTGAACCTACTCATACTCCAATAAAGCATGAATCAAGTTCCTCTCCTTCATCTAATTCAAAGTCTGATTCTTCATCATCACCAAACATATGAAAAGTAACCAAGATTATGAAATAGCCTCGTCTGCTATTGTGCCTCAAAATTATGAAGAAACAAGGAAGAAATATGGAGAAAAACCATGACTGAAGAACTTAACTCAATTGAAGAACATCAAACTTGGCATCTTGTGGACAAACCTGTCAATAAAAATATTGTAGGAGTAAAATTGTTGTTTAAAATTAAACTAAATGTCAATGGTTTTATTTTTTAAGTATAAAACCTGACTTGTGGCAAGGGGTTTTACTCGGATCTTTGTACAAGATTACTATGAGACCTTTGCTCCCATTGTTAGAATGGACACAATTGGACTCATCCTTGCCTTTGCTGCTCAACATCATTATCTGGTCTCCATCTTGATGTAAAAACAACATTTTTAAATGGTGACATTCAAGAAGAGATCTGTGTCCCAACCTCCAGGATTTGAAAAAGAAGGGAAAGATAGAGAGAAAGCATATCGATTGGCAAAAGCTCTAGATGGACTCAAGCAGGCTCCACAGGCAAGGAATAACCATTGATGCTTATATGCTTTCTCAAAATTTCTACAGATCCTTATTTGTATATAATAGTACAGCTCAGGATATTCTTCTAGTGACACTCTATGTGGATGACTTATTGGTGACTGGAAGCTCAACTCTCATGATTAAAGAATTTACATGTGTGATGCAACATCAACACGTGACTGATCTTGGTCTAGCCAGCTATTTCCTTGGCTTGGAAATTCATCAAACACCTACAGGTATGACTATTTCTCAACAGAAATATACCAAAGATGTGTTAACAAATTTCAGATGATACATGCAAATCCTACGGTTAGACCTATAGAGATTGGACTCAAACTCTCCAAATATACCCAAGAAGATAAGTAAATGAAGAAGAGTATAGATCTCTCGTAGGCTCTTTGATGTATGTCACTCACACCCGACCAAATATTGAGAATGCAGTCAATGTGATATTGCGATTTGTAAGTACACCTCTTCAATCACATTTAGTAGCAGCCAAACGAATATTACGCTACTTGCAGGGGACTTCAAGCTTCGGCCTCATTTATGCCTCGGATTCAGAATCAAAAGTCACAGGGTACTCCAATTCTGATTGGAGATCCAGCATTGATGACAGACGTAGCACCCGCGGATACATCTTCTTCTTTGGATCTAAGGCGGTAATGTGGGCTTCTCGAAAATATCCAATTGTGGCACTATCAACCACTGAAGCCGAATATGTAGCCTTATGCAACTCTGCTTGCGAAGCCGAAGCTATATGGCTAAGGAACATGCTTACAGAAATCGAAGGACAGAAAGAACAAAGTGCTATAACTATCTACTGTGATAATACCTCTTCAATCCATCTTGCTAAAAACCCTGTAACACAGAAAAAGTAAGCATATTGAGATGAAATTTCATTTCATCTGTGAGCAAGTTGAGAAGAAAACTATTGCGGTGGAGTATTGCTCGACAACAGGCCAGATCGCCGACGTATTGACGAAAGTCACGAAACCTCTCCCAAGACTTCACTATCTGGAATTACGGAGCAAGCTAGGGCTTATAATGGGTCCGGTTTAAAGAGGGGAATGTTAGCAGTAAACCGGACAAATACAATCGGTTCAGTTTAATAGTCAAAGTCAATGTTTGTAAAACTATTATATGGTTATCCTTTTCTAGTTACAGCAGTACTTATCTTGATATCCTATGACAAAGAACTGGTTTATGACGTTTTGTCTATTACAATACTGTATAAATAGACATACATATCTATGAATAAAAATAAGAAAAACTTGTTGCTCCATCCTCAGTATATTTTCCTTTGCTTCTACTTTAAAATCAACAGTTCTTTGATATGCCCCATTATCTGCAGCATACAGTTAACAGTTTTGTTCCTCCATTTTATTTCT